>JBBPKO010000005.1:161414-203270 GCA_038089295.1 Xerocomus amazonicus
ATGCCACCAAAGCCAGATGGCCCCGCACCTGCCCCAGGGGGCATACCTCCAGCTTTCAAACCTTCTTCGCCGACCTGATCATAGATGTTGCGTTTGTTTTTGTCACTGAGTACCTCAAAAGCTTCCGAGATCTACCTGGGTAAGCAGCAGTAGCATTGTTGCTTTCAAGAAGAATGACTAACCTCTTTGAATTTCATTGATGCCTCCTCTGAGCCCTGGTTTCGATCGGGGTGCCACTTCAAGGCCTAGAAAGAGTGAGATAGCGGTCAGGAAAGCAGAAGGAAAGCGATACCATTTTCTTGTAGGCGCGTTTGATTTCATCTTCCGTAGCTGAGCGCGATACATCAAGAATCTTGTAGTAGTCTTTTCCCATCGGGTCGACGACGACAAGACGGAGGGGAGGGTTAGCAAATGTCACGTGACATTAGATGTCACCCTCACTCGTTTTCTTATTTTTGTTTGTTTCTTTACTTACCTTGACGATGACTGACCGATTCCGAATTTCTTGGTCGTCGTTTTTTCCCTTTTCCTCCTCCGCACTCGCATCTCTCCCAGAAGACGCTCCACGCCCTTCACGATACACAAGGGAAGACGGCATCCCAGACCAGAATGATCCAGCACCGAGGAACTACAATACAATTCAATCTTCGGCCCTTGTCCGTGTGCCCCGCAAGGTCGCAGCCGCTATCAAAGTTGAAGGAAAAGTATGGTTTGCTAATGAGCGAAGTTTGTCCTTTTTGATTCTTTTTTCTCTCCATTGATCCCCTGCTAGCTTGGCTGTCCTGGCTCAACGCTGCCATCCTTATTGGAGTATTTGCCATGGCCCTCTTTAATGCCTCGCGCGATCCTATTGCACGATGCTTCGCCTATGTCTATGCTGCTCTCAGCATCGGCGTTTTGGCATGTCTTATCCACATCCCTCCAACTTCTCTATATCTTATGCTACTTCAGATTTATGGATTTTGTCTCTACCAGTCCCGTATCACCATGATCCGTAAGCGTGATCCTGGCCATTATGGTTTGTTTCCGTCTCTTCTCGGTTCCTTCTCGTTGCGAGCCTTTTACAGACGCTGTTGTCGGCCCTATCCTGGTTAGCGCCGTCCTTTTTGTGGCAGTTTTGGCTAACTTCGTCATCCGTGGTATGTACTGCTCCTCCAGCGAATAACCAGTCTAATCCTTGATCTGATTATTCAGTTCGTGAACTGTCAGTATATCTTTCCTCCCTTGATTCACTCTCTCACTATGCATCCACAGCCGTCAACATAAAACCCCAATTCCGGGTTTGGCCGTACTACAACAAATCCTACCGAGTTACATACCAACGGTATAACCCCAGTGAATCATCTGAAATGACATGTATGACTCTCTGCTAAATTTGCGGTTCCGTACGATATCCGACCACAAGTTAGCTGTGCGCAATTATACAGTCCCGAGAAAAATCAAGTCTATCAGTGCCATGTCATGATTCCTCGTCACTAACAAAATATGTCTCATATCTGCATTAGGTCTTACTTTCTCAGGTCAAGATTGCGTTAAGGCACTTCAGCCATTATTTCTTACAGCTGTTGGCGATAGCCATACCTATCATCTTGATCGTTGTCTCCAGCAATGTTTCAATGCCTGTCTCTACTACCAGCAGTTAAAGTAGGTCAGTTGGCCGGAGCCCCCCTCTATCGCGTAATGTGAATGCTGCAGTTTTGATACTTTCGGGAGACGCAATTCTAACCCTCTATCGTCACAAATGTGTTTCAGACGCGGAAAGATAGGATGATACTACTACAAATGGGTCCAACCTCAGAGATTGATGGGGTGTTCGGCAGCTCATTTCAACGCTTTCTTCATTTTCTAAAAGAAAGATTGTCGCTATTGAGCCTAGACAAGCGGAAGAACCATACCTCTTCCATTTCATCCAGATCATTCGTTTCAATGCGAATGATCTTCTTCCCGAGAGTCTTTTCGATTTCTTCCATTTGTAGCCATGTTCTCCCGTCATGGACAAAGTTGATCGATATGCCCTTGCGTCCGAAACGCCCAGTCCTCCCTGGAGGGTGGTTAGTCACGAGCGCAGGTCCGCAATGTCATAGGACGCGCCAATACGGTGGATGTAAGTTTCGATGTCTGGCCTAGCATCATTGCTATGGGAGTTTCCGCGTTCGTTCATTAGAGGGAGATCATAGTTGACGACCATGTTCACTTGAAGAATATCAATACCACGAGCAATGACGTTGGTCGTGATGAGGACTTTCTCCCGACCCTCTCGGAAACTGTCGATCACAGCATCACGCTCGGAAGCATCCTTGGCACCGTGGAGCGAGGCAACTTTGTGGCCCTCTGCAGTCATTCGCTGAGAGATCCTGTCTGCGGTATGTCGATGCTGAATATATGATATTTTTTTGCTCAACTAAATTTGACCCGGCTAGTGACCACCTACTTGGCAAAAGATGATGCTTTGGCCGATCGTGAGCAGCTGGTACAATGAGACCAGAATGTCATATTTGTGTTCCTCGTCGCGGCAATCCATGTAGAACTGGCGGATTCCCTCGACTGACAGTTCTTCTTTTTGGAGCTCGATCTTGTTGGCATTAGGGGCAAATTTGTTGGCAAAGTTCCGCACGTGGTCGGGGAACGTAGCGGAAAACAGGATGATCTGAGGAGGCAGTGCCCGAGGCAAGAGACTAGCGAGAGGACATCAGCAAGCCTAAAAATGACTCTAGTAAGGTTACTTTTTGACTTTCAGTGTTTGATCTCCAAGACCATCCTGGTCGAGCATATTATCGGCTTCGTCAAGCACGAAAACTTTGATGCCCGTTGAATCTATAACCTTTCGCTTGAGGAGATCAACCATAGTTCCCGGAGTACCGACAACAATGTGGGCTGTTATCCTGGTAACATCCTTGGGGAGATTGTCTTTGATGGCGTATTCTGTCTGTACTTGGGTGAACTTTCCCATTGCCACTACGACCGACATGATCTGTCGTGCCAGCTCCCGCGATGGAGCGAGACAGATAGCCTAAGATAAACTTAGATTCCAAGTCTACAAAAGTAAGAAATCATTCCCACTTGTGTCTTGTTTAGCGAGAAATCCACTCTGCTAAGCATGGTAAGGACAAATGCTGCAGTTTTTCCTGTGCCAGATTGCGACTGTCCGATCATGTTCTGCGGCCTGGGCGAGTGGAAAATAGGTGAATGGAAGAGCACACGGAATGTGACACTTACGGATTGGCAAGGAGGAGCGGTAGTGCGCGCTCTTGGATTTTGGAAGGTTTTGAGAATCCCAATGCATATAAACCCTTGAGTAGATCTTGATGTCTGTGAAAGACATCTAGGACACACATCAACATCGTCACTGAACGACTAACAAGCCCAATTGTTCGAATGATTTCACGCTGTATAAAGGAGAATTTGGATCGGCTTGTTGATCTGCTAGCGTGACCTGTGTAAGATCCACAGTGAATAAGCGAATGTACTGAACCCAGGTGGGTGACCCACCGTGACCTCGAAAGTAGACGATATTAGGTCGGTGGTTTCTACATTGATAAATTTTCTACGAGTAGTCTGAGAGAGCAACTAGATGTGCGCACCTGACCTGGTGGCCTCGGGGTCTTCGGGTTTCTTTACTTCACTCTCCTTCTCCTCCGGCTTCCCAGTTGCTGTGGATCGAGTCAGCGTTGTGATTTGCTCATTCGAATCCATTTTACTACCGTCAGCAACCTTCGGTGTATAAAAACCTTCAGCATCCTTCTCCATGTTGACAAAGACGGAAGTTACCAGTCGACGATGCTGCTACTTGAAGATGACTCAGCAATTCTCCGTTATCTAATCTTATCTTGCTCATCTTGCTCACCTCATGTCCCAACCCAACGAGTAAGCAACCAGCAACCGGTTTGCTTTGCTTCGACCAGTTTGCTTCGATAGTTCTGAAATCGTCAACCATAGAAAAGTTGACATGTTGCACCCTCCTTCCGCTGTCTCACCCGGTTTCGCTAGCAATGCATTACAGTTGCTTCAGAGAGTACAGCGCGGCACTTCTCCTGTCGAGCTCGTCTATACAGCTCACGAATATTGGCCACTCCCACCCGGGCGGATTGTCCGTACCAGCCCCACGTTGCACATCTCGGTTTTCGACTCCTCGTTCAACCCTCCGACTCTCGCGCACTTGGCACTTGTCAATTATCCTTCACCCTCGTCGTCTCAGCCCGCTACTTCTTGCGCAGAGCGCTACGATGCACGAATGTTGTTGCTCTCTGTTCGCAATGCGGACAAACTAATGAAATTGGGAGATACAACGTTTGTTCAACGACTCGAAATGATGCGTCTTCTCTCCAATGACATTCAACCCACTGCCTCCACAGCATCAGGTGGCAAATCTCTGCGGATGAGCGGCAATGTCGCGATTGCCGTCATAGATGCGCCGACGTTCGTCACTAAGTCAACGCTTTTACATCGCTACCTCAAGACACGGTTGTCTGCGACCGTCGAATCCACTTATTCTTCCCATAGCAGACCCAGCAAAGACAAGTTGTGTCCCCCCTCTGCGAAACTCACCTTCCTCTTGGGTTTTGATACCCTTGCCCGCCTTTTCTCTCCCAAATATTATCCCTCCGAGCAAGCCATGGTTCAAATGCTCCAGAAATTTCTGTCTTCAGATCAAGAAGATTGTCGCATAGTGTGTGCTTATAGGGGAGAGGTCAATGACGACGGCGTGTCTGAAGTACGGGACCAATTCATAAAAAGCCGTCGGATCACATTTATAGATATTGGCGCCGAGCCACGTACCTACAGTTCAAGCGAAGTGAGAGCGAAGGTTGTAGCGGGGGATGAGACATGGCGGCGGTTGGTCACAGACGAGGTCGCCAATTATATCATCAGGCAAGGTATCTATTCAAGCTCGGAACAGGAATAAAAGGAAAGGAATCTGTGTTCACAACTGGGAATACATATATGCCTTATCGAATCTAGGTATTGCGATGAAAACGTTACGAGGTAGATTGCGCGAAGGCGATAGCGACAGTCTGCGGGTGACATTAGGGAATGAATTTTTGTAGAACCGTGTTTCCGACATACCTCAGAGTGACTCAATGAAATATGAATTCGTGTGATGCCTTTGTTTTGGGCGACCCGCTCTGCTTCACCATGGAGTGTGACGGTCGGCACGCCTGCCTCATTAGGGAGGATTTCAATGTCCTTCATTGCAGCGGCGGCGCCTTTCGAGGGTACACCAAGCGACTTGAAGACCGCTTCCTTTCCAACCCAACGGGCAGCAAAAGAAGAGGGAGGTGATGGTTGAGCACAACAATAAGCGACTTCGGCTTCTGTAAAGTTACGTTCGACGAAGGCCGGGTTGCATGACGGGACCGATGAAATCAGCTCTGTAAAGATGAGGCATGAGGCGTAAGGACCACTGAGGCACAAACGACGACAAAACAGGTTACCTTGATCGACCCCGATGCCGAGAACTGAGTCAGACGTTGTGAAGGTTTCTGCAACAGTCTTCGCATTCCCGAAATCGAGCGGCACCGTTCTATCCAAGTCAGCAGTGAAAGAGTAACTGCGCGTCTTTGGATCAAAGGTCGCACGGGCCATGGGGTTCATGAAGATGGGTTGTTCGAGTTCGGGGCTGTAGGGTGGTCCATCTTTGATTCTAACCAAGGAATTAGACGTCATCATCTCAGTCATCACCTTGTAAGCTTCCTGATAGCGCCTCTGATTGTGAGACTTGTACGACTCGTAGACGGAAGGATTAAGAGATGCAAAGAGATAGCGTGGATGGACAATGACAGCAGTGCCGCCGACTTGACCAAAGCCGAAAGAAGACTGGAAGGCAATGAAAGGTCTGGGCGCTCAATGGTGATAATTTGCTCACCATAACACCTGCACGGATTCCATCTGTATGAATCGACCTCGAGGGGAACATAAGATAGTGATGTGCCTCAAATCTCGCATCAATGTTGCTTCACGAACGTACAGGGTTAACTGGGGGGCCAATGTGAGAAAGAACGCAAAGACTTACTCGCTGTTACGGTTCCCGGGAATGATACCCGTATTCACAGTCTGCAAAAGACCCGCCATTTGCCATGCTGCTGACCCACCCTTCGAGTGACCAAGCAAACTCTTTTGAGCCATAATGGGGACAGCATTGCCATGAGTACGAGACATCGCAGCGAGGACGTTATGCCATATCTCGGTCTCGTTCTTCTCATTAGCTCCAGTACCAGTGCCGTGAATTGAGAGGACACCAATGTCGTCGGCGGTCAGGCCCCAGATAGCAAGTGCACGACGCATTGGTCCGACCCTGGCGTCAGTTCCTTCGAGCATGCCATACGTAGCCAAAACTTCTTTATCCTGAAGGAGAGCCTCTTTTTCAATATCGGCGACACGAGTCATGAAATAATCCTCATCGAAACCATCATCCTTTGATTTTTGCTCCTGAATCTCGTCACGAAGTTGCTCGTGTTGATGGGTGAGCCAATCCGAAATCTGCTTGCGTCGGAACGCAATTTGCCGGGATCGGTACTCAAGATCAAGCGACGGGAGAGGGTATTTGGATGGCAATTCTCGAGCAACGGAGAGGGCGCCACGTCCAGGGGCGGGAACGGAACGCCCAGCTTTGTCACTAAAAAATTGAATACTTGAATACACAGTTGGCGCATCCGTAAAGTTATGGACTTACGTAGATGTGGAGGTAAACGCTAGGATACCGTGGATAGGGGCGCCAAGTTCAATTGCTGTCTTTGCGCTCATGACAATGTGAATGCCTGTTCCTTGCGATTCCATGAACTGATCGACACAGATCAAGATAGGCAGGAGGCAACTATTATCATTCACTTACCCCTGCACGTGTGGTGGTAGCAGGTCGCGACATTTCCGTAGGCTCACGTCCCATAGCGAATTCGGTCTCAGCGTTACTCGTAGCCTTCATATTAGCAAATTCAAAGGAACCTTCCTCACTGATATCGTCAAAACCGCCAGCGATCATGACCTTAGCCTTTCCAGACAAGATGGTGTCACAGGCAATCTCGAGGGACTGAAGAGCGGTTGCACTTCGAAGACATAAGCTGGATGTAAGGGAAAGGGGGGGGAACATCACATACCAAGCCCCCACTGGGATCTTCACAGGTCCACTAGAAGATATAAGAAGCAAGTTGATCCAACCAGCGACAGTGTTGATAAACCTAGGTTTCAACGTAAATAATTGAATAACTTGAAGAGCAAGAAAACCGACGTTTCCTGAAGAATGTCATTTTGTACTTCCTTCTCTTCGCGGCGGTCCTTGAACATTTTGGCAAGCGATTCTGTACCCCCCATACCACTCCCAACACAAGTTCCAACTTCAGAAGGGTGGATATGGTTGTACAGTTCGTAAGGGTCAGTGATACCAGACATATTGAGAGCTTCCGCAGTGCACACCAACGCCCAAAGACTGGCCCGGTCTGTTTGAGCAATAATGTCCGCCGGGATTCCATATCTTCCAGCGTCCCAGCCGGTTGGGATCTGTCCAGCTACCAAGCGGCTAAAGCGGAATGCCTTGGGAACCAGGATACGGGCGCCTTTCTTGAATTTCACAAACCACTGGTCGCCTTCCGCAGCCCAGATGTCGCATTTGTCTCCATGTTCGTACTTGAACTTTTCTGCTTCTGATTGGGCAACTTCAATAGCCTCCAAGTCATGTATGAGTTCAATCTCTTGATTGAAAACTTTCTTCTTGGGATCGTAACCACGGAAAAGTTCGGGCTCTGTCGGCAACCTCAGTTTTCTTCTGGAAAGGCGGTCAAAGAAAGCTTACCAATCAAGCGAACTCCCGCATGCTTCAATATATCCTTCTGATAACGGCCACGTACATCCTTGTCATCAACGGGTTCCTCGGTCTTTGCGTCAACCCAGCCAACGTGCAGAGAGCCATTTTTCAGACGGCCATCAAAGTGTTTGATGAAGCCCATAATCCAAGCCATCTCGATGCAGCCTTCGATAGTAAATTCCCCCCTGGCTTCCATCTCCCATCTCGTGCGCGAGCTTCCCCAAGGACCAACCTCCGCAAATCCAGTGATGACGACAACTTTCTCCAAGTCGATGATACCCCGAAGTTTGTTCAACGCTTCCAGGTTGGCCACGGGCTCCAGAATGGGGAACTCAAATTTGAAGTTGGCACGGGGAACGACATTAACCGTTTGTAGGACCCGCTCGCCTTCAACACCGTTGACGGTTTTGAAATCGAGAGCATTGTCTCTGGCAATTGCACGACGAAGTTCACTCTTCTCCTTTAGACTCAACCGAATACGAGTTGTGATTTCGGCAAGATCTGGGAGGCGATCCATTCCTCCATTCAGGTCAGCCCAGATCGGCTCAACTTGTGTGATACTGAAGAGGAGGGGATGCATAAGTCCAAGGACGTTGAATGCCATTTCCTTGGCAGAGAATGTGCGAACACCGTAGCCTTCAAGTTCATGGGCAACAGTGTTCGTAGCATCCATCAGGCCAGTGCCCCGCGTCCATCTACAATGTCGATGTAAACATACATCCACCGTGATTTAAAGACAGAAGCTCTCACCCAATCACGGCCCCAGCCAAACAGAGGTACTCGCCCCAACTCTCCGAACTCCAGCGTTGGAACAGCGTCTCCAGGGAAATCTTTGATTCTGAGTACAGTCCATCATTGCCGAACAAACCATGATTAGGGGAGAGCGGTAGAATAACTTGTGTGGGTCGCGTGACAAACTGACGCAATGCTTTCTTCGTTTTGACAGCACCGAGGATTCGGAGAAGATTGACTAACATTATGCGATGAGCGAGCTCTGACTTATCGTCTAGCCCATCAATTTCTCGACCGTTTTCAGGTATTGCAGCGAACGGAAGGATATAGTCGAGGTCCATCCCCAGCGTAGAGTATATATAATCAACGAGAGCCTCTACATCTTGTTTTGAACCTTGGTTGAAGGGAACGACGGTCAATGCAGAGCCACGTGCTCCATAACTTTGGTAAATGGATTGGTAGTATTCAACGGTTGAGCGGCTATAGCGAGAAGTGGTGATGACGATGTGAGCGCCACCAGAAAGAAGACCTTTGAGAATTTCGACCCCAATCGAGCCTTTTCCGACACCAGTGAGAAGTGCGTTTTTGTCTTTGAATGTTGTACCTGAAGTCGCTATTTCATGCAAGATGTCTAGGTAAACACCTGTTAGATTGCTTGAGTACTCCCAGTTACTCCCGACTTTGCGTTTGAGGTGTAGAAGGGGGACTTTGTCGTCAGATACTGGCATAACAGCGGAGACCTGGGGTCGGAGGAACTGGGAAGAAGAGCGACGATTCCGTATGCGCGTGCGGGTCTGCTCTGGACCTTTTCTAAGAGAGCGAACAACACCCTCATACAGGGCTTTGATGCGGTTCTTCTGATCCTGGCTAATTCCGGGCTGCGATTTCACGACAGTCCACAACTTAAGAACGTCCTCCTGAACCTTCTGAATGTTGACAGTAGAAATGGTATCACCGCTGGCCATTTCCTCAACATACGCTTCCAACTTGCGGACATTTTCTCGAACAACTTCGGTGTAAACGATGTCACCTTTCGCAGTGACCTCAGTATGAGGGGCGGTGGGGAAGGTTACTGTAAGCTGAAATCAGCTATGCAGGAAACATTAGATATCCACTAACCATCTTTGTAAACGGGGGGTTGCCCAAGAACCTCTCTGGTATTATCGATAAGTTGCTGGCCGAATTGTTTTGCAAGTGCATATGTGTCACCTCGGCTCGGGTCGCAACGGTTGATATGATACTGCATATAGGTCAAGAGTTCTGGATCAGCCCTATTGAGAAGAGCAATACAACGAGCAGTAAGTTCGCGGTCGACAGTCGTAAGGCGGCCGTGAATAATGTCATAATACATAAGCAATGCGTCCTGGCGGACCCAATTCCAAGAGGAGTCGAAGTGACGGGCTTTGAGGGGGTCAAAAGCGGGTTGTATTCCGTCTATGTATGTGTCGCCATGCTCTCGTGCAATCGAGTCAAGTCGAGCCTGCAGTTGTGCAGTTGTGGCCTTTTCCTGGTCGTGAGCAATCTCGCCAGCACGTGAATCGCGGTTAAGGTAACGCATATAAAGCTCGATATGCTGGGCAGCAAAGCGGTCTTGATCAGCTTTGAATTTCAGGAACTCTTCACTATTGATCATTGATCCTCCTGCCCCGCCGCCACCGGAACCACCAGGACCCCCACTGGACAAGGATATGCCGGAACGCTGAGAATATGTCCCGACAACAGTATCCAACCATGCTTTGCCCTCAGCTTCAGATGGCAAACGTTTAGCGGGCTCCATGGTGGTCCCAAGCAAAAGAACAGCGTCAGCACGTAATGTGCCCAAGCCCCATGTCTTCGACAGGTAATTCTTGATTGCGGAAGCATTGAAAGCTCCGGGCATTTTCCCACCAATGAGGCGTGAGATGAGACCAGATGAGTATTTGCCAAGCGTTCCAAGGTGCCCGACGGCCAACGCCGATCCGAGTTCTTCAAGTGGAAGTTCCTCACCCTTCTCAGGTGCAGATGTAAACTCGAGTTGAAGATCGCCCAAAATTTCATTTTGTAGAGTAGACTTTCCACCGACAAGATCCTTAATAGACTTCGTTGTGGGGACTTCCTCGACCCTCTTTTTCAGCTTCTGAGCGATGATGTAGAGGAGGATGTCGGTCGCCCTAAGAGGTACTTCCTCTATCACTACTGCGTTCTCGGTAGGTACGACTGCAGCGGCAGATACCGGAGTAGGCACATTCACAGGGGGGGAGACAGTAGCAGCAGGTTCGGGTTCCTTAGGCTCGGGGACGGGTGGAGCTTCGTCCTCGAAGAGGTAATAGATCTCGCGAGAATTCTTGGCGTGACAGAGAATCGCTCGTTTGCGACTCACAGCGTCATCCTGAGCTTCATACTTGGCCTTCAATGTTCGAGTTGCCATCCCGGTCAATGTAGGTGAGGGGCCAAGCTCAATGAAGCGCTCGAAGCGGTAATGCGTAAACAGCAGATCCTGTGTTTCAATCCAACGGACCGGAGAGGCAAACTGGTAGGATAACAGCTCGACAAGAATTGTGTACGCCAACTTCTGGCGCTGCTCAGGAGATGCCCAACTTTCTTGATCCCATTTTTTCAGAACTTTGTCGAGACGCGGCGAAGACGTTTGGTCATAGATGAGCTGAGCGTACTCTTTAGAGACGGCAAACGGTTTGGCAACCAAGTTTGGGATGTATTTTCCCACCAACATATCGGGATTGAGGAGGGAGGGATTGACCTTCTTGGACAGATCTATACAAGCTCTCAGTGCTGCCCAGCAGAAAAATAGAACGATAAGCTCACAGGCCCTAAAGGGCATGACACCCGCCCAGAGGTACCTCGAGTGGAAGGGTACATCGATACCAGGAAGAGGGATTGTCGCAAAGCCGCGGTCAAGTTTAATGTATCCCTCAGATTCTTGCAGAGCCTTAGCACGCTCGAAGGATTCCAAGACGATATCACCCAACATTTCTTTTACCTTTTCCACCGTGAATGTCTCAGTCAGCTGCATTGATTGACGTCAATTATTTTACTGGCCAGTGCTGAGGAATTGAAACATACCTTCGCAATGTCTATCTTTTGCAGCTTTAGATAATTGAGTACGTTAGTCATTGTCTGCAATGCAACTAACTCTCCAGCACAGACATATTGTTGACCCTAGAGCATTGTTGACTATGCGTTGACCAGTCAAGTTAATAACCTACCTCGACGTTATAGTTGACGATCTCAAGGAGGGTATTTGTGCAGGTAGAAATAGTGTCAACAACCTCGCGCAGTGCGGCGTCTGTGAAGGTCTTTGAAATGCGACTGGGATTCACAGCACACATAGCATAATTTGACCGATTATGGGCGTCGCGTTCGACGGCACGCTGCATGGTGATGCCACGATAAAACACGACATCGACGAGCGCGGATATATGAAGAACATCAGCGATGGAGGCGAGTGCAGAGTATTCTCCGAGCGAGTGGCCGGCGAAGGCACAGTCTTTCTGTACAAAACCTTTGGCACGCATATCCTCAAAGGCAGCCTTTTCGGTCACCACCAGTGCAATTTGAGCGAATTGCGTAGCAAAAAGCAAACCGTTGGGATGGCTGAATGTATACTTGGGAGTGCGCACATCGATGTCAGCGAAAAGTGGGAGCGTCTTGACATTGCCGTCCTTGTCCATCGTATCATACGTCATATCCATATAGCGATGGCGGATCGCCTGGCCCTTGATGCCACCGAAGTGAATCGTTTTCTCCTTCGGATTATCTTTGACGATCTCGATGATGGAGAAGCCATAAACCGCAAGAAGGTGTGCGTCGGCGCCATCCCAAACGGCACGGGCAGCAGGAGAAGTATTGTAAAGATCCATGCCCATACCAGGCTCTTGCGACCCCTGACCGGTGAAGACATATACTGTGGTGGCCTGTGCAACTTCTGCCGTGCCATCAAGAACTTTTTCATCTCGATGATTGAACGTCTCTACTTTGACGACCATGTTTCCATCGCGCATGCCAATGTGACGTATCTTAACCGTCAGTTCATCCTCTGGGAGCACCATGCCCACGAAGGTGACGTCATATCTATGTAGGGGGTATGAGCATGAATATAATAAAGAATGCATGATAACTTACGCAATTACTCGGTCTGGATTACCTTCAGCGACAATATTTTCTACATAGCGACGTGTAGCAGCACTCGACCACATGCCGTGGGTGATAGTCCCAGGAAGAGCAGCAAAATCAGAGAAATACGGGTTGACGTGGATAGGGTTAAAATCGCCGGAGATGAGGGAGTAGGGCTCGTTGGAGAGAGGTGTCGTGAAAGTGGTCGATACATTGCTTGACATAACGTAGCCTTCATTTACCAGAGGTGTGAGTCGACCTTCAGGGACACCATGACGCTGCAGATATGCTACCACTGGATTACCGTGACACCCTTCTTGGCTGTATTGAACCGAAGCAACTTTCTTGAGGCGCTTGAGCTGATCGCGCATGAAAACGTCACCGCTCACGCAAACATCACGGTATGATGTCTTGTCCTTGAAGGTGACTTGAGACTGTATGCGGAATACGAGCGTCATACCAGCCTTTGGAGGAATCGCTTCGTCTTCCCACGAGAGCCATTCCTTGGACTGGACCACACCGACAGCAGCATCGCTGGCCAACTCGATGACATAATCAGGCTCATTGACTGTCTCGAAGGTGTTTTCGTAGTCATCAAATCGTCCACGGAAAAGGAAAGACGATACCACCTCAATGACGGGCTGGCCATCACGGAAGACGTGACCCTTGACTTGAACAACTTTACCGGCGTCTGTGTTTTTGACTGATGTGATGTGCGCGTCCGCAATACACGCATCTCCCGCCTGTAAAGGTTTGGCGCCGGAAACCAGACGGAAACCGTTAGAAAGATGAACGAGCTTCAGTAGATCGCCATCAATTGCGTCAGGGAATATGGCTTTCATAATGGCCTAACCAAAATGATCATCCTTGCCACATTAGATGTATCCAAAGTCTTACCTGCCATCCTGTCACAATAGCGAAATCCATTGGGGCTTTGACACCATCCTTACGGGCAGTCTTAAATGCTTCGTTTTGGTTGCCCACAACATTACAAAACGCCTCGATATCACTGGCGGATATTGTGACTTCTGGACCAATGAATGTTTCGTGAACGTCGAGTTCTGGACGCGACTGGTCATCTCCAAACCATAGTTTCCAGTAAAAATCCTTGATGCGACTATTGCGACCACTGGATATCTCGTGGATGGGCATCGAGCCCATAGTGGGAACATATTTGAACTGAAAGAGTAAAGGGACTGCAGATTCCCGACGATCCTCGACGAAGGTCACATCAATCAAACTCAAAGATGTTGTAAAGGTGATCTCGACGGCCTTGAAGCCAGACTTGTGGGCACCGTAAGATCGTGCTACACCATAAACAGTCATTGAATTCGGAGAATTGCCTTCCAGGTGCACCACCACATGTTGTCCAGGTCGAGGGGCCAGAGCTCTGCGAAGAGGATTATCGATATATGCTTGACCTTGACATATAGTCTGGGAGGTTAGGAGTGCTTTGAGCCAATTCAATCCGGTGCCGGAAATGGCCTCGAACCACTCAGAGGCTCTTGGAAGGACGTCACCAACTGTGTAGGTGACAGAGGTCGGGGATTCTTCACATTCAACTTCGTCGGGAATATCTATATCCTCGGCCGCAGGTGCAAGGTATTCGATAGTTGGCACTTTGGAGATATCACCTCCGTACGAGCGCACTAGGAGCTTTTCTACAAGTTTGCTAGTGATATTGCCTAATAGTTCCCCGATAGGCTCATCCTTGATGGTTGAATGCTTGACCGCAACGGGGCCTTGCAAGATGCAAACACGTTGAGGATCCTGGTCAAAGACAGCATCCATATCCTCCGCAGCCCACAATGAATCCTAAGTGAAAGTAAATCAGGCATAGTAAATGACTAACATAGTGATACCGACCTTCTTGAACCAAACCTCAAAATTGGCATCGAGAATAGGGATGAAGGGTGCTGGCTTCTGACTTGGACGTTGAGATATGGTCAAGAAATAGGCGCGGTCCTCCGCAGCAAGGAGCTGTCGTGTGGCATCAGGATACTTGGTGAAAAACGCGTCAACGAAGGAGGAAGGACTGTCAAGCTCCTTAAAGCTTTGCAAGATGCTAAGTTTAGGACCCGCTTCCACACCCGCAAAGCGTTCTTCAACGCGCCTTAGCCAATCTCCAGTCAGGTTTCGCAAACTAACGTCGATCCACCGGTCTTGATGAGCGATGTACATGAGTCGAATCATCCGAAGTGTAACTTCCTCATAGGTCATGTCGCCAAGATCAAGAGCAACCCTGTCACCTTTCTTCCATCCAAACCATGGTTTCGCAAAATTCTTGTTCAACTTCTCGATAACCTCAGCTTTGCGTTCAGCAAGCCAAGCCGCACGTTTCTCCTTTGGCAAGCCGAAGACTGTGTCATCAAATTCTTTCCAGAGTTTGACTGCACGAGTAGCGATCTTGTGGATAGGTTCACCCAACTCTGAACGAACGGTAAGGACACCGCCAGTCGGCTTAACGTAGGTGTTCTCCCAGTCCTTGTCATTAACACCGGGAGCTGCAACGATTAGATCTTTGACAGAAGAGCTGGTGTGCGCCTCGCGAGCCACCATGACACGACTGGCAAATAAGAAGCCGTCAAACGGCATCGGTTGCAGGTCATAAAGGTCTTTTGACCAATCACCAGTGAGGTATGGCCAGAGATCGTCGGGGGCCCCGAAACCTGAACCTCCGACAAGAACAAGATTATTGTGTTGACGGATGGAACCATACGTTTTTAGGATGGGCATATGGAAATCTTCGTAGGAGTGGTGTCCTCCGGCGCGACCACCAGTCCACTGGAGAATGATAGGAAAGTCGGGATTGGCAGCGGCGATGCTAACAACTTGGCGAATACCCTCTACAGACCCTGGCTTGAAAGAAACATGTTTGATACCCACAGTGCGCAGACCGCCAATGATCTCAGCAGCTTTCTCGGCACTAGGGATACCAGCTGCGACACAGAATCCTTCAATGGGAAAACCTTCACGACGCATCTCTTGCCATAGAGGGAATTGGAATCCGAATTGACGGGGGTTAATGTACAGCGAATTTAAAGTGAGGCCAACTCCGGGAGGGATCTTGGACTGAATTTCTGCAACTTTGGCACGAAGAGCTGCTGGGTTATAATGACCACCGCCTGCAAGTTCCACATGGTAGCCGGCCGAAAGAATTGCAGAGACAAAGCCAGACTTGACAGTGGTAGGTGTCATACCGGCGACCATGATAGGAGGCTTGCCCAATAAACGCGAGAGAGGCGTGTCTAAGTGGATCTTGCCATCGCTAAAGTAAATATCAATATCACATCACAATCAACGGCATGGTGACTTTTATACCTTGTCTTAACCAGCCTTGGTGCATACTTCTTGCTCCACCACTCCTCATATTGGATATCCTCAGCATCAAATAACTCGGCCTCGCCGCGGCCTTTATCGCCAAGTATAACGACACGAATCCCGCGACCGTCGAGGTTACGAGCAGTCAAAGGACCAATACCATTCGAGCCACCCGGCCCAAAGTCAATAATGTGGGTTGCGGATTCGGGGAAAGCAGTTGCAAGGTCCCAATGAATGGGCGAGGTGAAGATCTGGTCACATAACGAGCGAGTGATCGAAAGCGTGTTCGTACGCATGTCAGAACCTCCGAAATTGTTCAGGGACCAGAAAGACAAATGGATATATATACTCACCATCCTCAGTATTGAATACAGGTATCTTTAATTCATCAGGAGACCATAGTTCTTCACCACCTAAATCTTCGTCACATAATTTGTGGGTTGCGCTCGCCAGATAGGAGCTATGGTATGGCGCATTGACAACCAAGAAACGCACCCCGAATGCAGGTTTCCTTTGGGAATAAGGGACCTTACTTTGGTCCTGGCCGCTGGGGGCTCGAATCTTCCTTAGATTTGTGACTAGGCCATACAATGCACGAGGGGGTCCCGTGACAACAAAATTCCTTGGGCCGTTGTAGAGAGAAACCGACAATTGAGAATTTGCAGGTAGGTGGTTGTTCGTCGCCTCAATATGTTGACGCAATGCCGAAAGCTCAAGACCGTTGATCGACAGCATCGGCGAAGGTTGTCCCTCACCGCCTTCAATAGCGTCCTGAACAATGCCAGGTTCAAGCGCCAACACAGGGAATGCCTCTTGTCCCCGCATTCCACAGAAAAATAGCCATCGAACAGCCTTTTTTGCATTGAGATTAAAAGATTCATGCGATGACGAAGCAGATATAGCAATGGCAGAGACAACACCCTGTGAATGGCCGGTCGCACCGGCAATGTGATCACGGAGCTGACCAGGCGTGAGTCCCGAGACGTGACAAACAGTCAGATATTGCATGAGCTGTGTTAGACCGATGAGAGGAAGCGATATGGGAATCGATGCGAGGTATGCAACTGGTGGGCGCTGTATCGTTCCGGAGAGCCATGAGATTATATCCATGCCGTAATTATAAAAGCTAGACGCCTGACGCGCCGCAACAAGCGGGACAAGGATTTCGTTTGTGATGGACGAAATTAAAGGCGAGACGTATGGTTTATAGGTGTCATAGAGTGCTTGAAGCTCGTCAAAATAAACTTCGTTCGTTCCTTGGCCACCGAAGAGGGCATATATGTACGCTTCTCCTTCTGAAGAGGCGGAAAGAAGAGCAGACGTAGGTGGACTGGGGATATCGACAACACCATGTTGCTCGAGGGCTGCGCGTGCGGCAAAGAAAGATGTTAATATTAAACTGCGGACTTCGATATCGAATGGCTTCACAAATGTGAAGACATCCGTATCGGAGAGGTAAGAGGAGACGAAATGCCCAAAGACCTGGAAGAGGAGAGATACCCGTGCTTTCACGGATTGGGCATCATCGGATAAGCTTTGTGCGACAAATGACAAAAAGCGCGCATATAGGTTGACTTCGGGTTGTAGGGCGATTTCGTGTTCAACAAGAGAACCTGAGGCATCATATTGCTTCTGGGCATATGTGAAATCATCTCTAAGAACTTCAGCTGCGATCCACACGTCGCTGCTAGTAGAGACGGGAATAGAAATCTGAAGGACAAGGCGTGAGCAGGAGTCAACGCGGTAAGAATTGTCGATCAATACGCGTACCCTGATGTTTGAAATTGCAATGACCAAAGGACGCGATGAGATGGCAGACTCGTGGACTGCCTCCCCATTTTGAACAGACATTTTGGGGGGAGCTATGGATGAGGAACAGCAGTGCGGAGAGGATGTCGAGAGAGGGGTGCGGGGGGTATGAAGAAAAGATTGACGGCGGATCGGGAGGGTTTATATGGACCCCAGTCCCAAATTTTTATTTTGGCGCATACCGCCTTGCTTCCCCAAAAAAAAATTGGTCACGTGTTCTTACGTATAAGAGACATGCGTCTCAGTTGCGTCTCAGTTTTCGATCTTATTTGACTGTTATACGCGAAGCCTTGCGTAGTCTCCGCCCTCGTTGACATACATGGATGGTCATATCCCGACGCGAAACGTACGTGCATTGACGGGTACATTGATATTATTATCGAGAATTTCGGCGTGCCCATGATAAGCCACACGCTTGGACAAACACATAATATGTCTTCTCTCTTCTTTGACGACGATTAGGGCCATCGATGCCAATCGTGGCCATCACGGATAACCATCGCCAGTGTGGTCAAACACATGTCTCCTCCGTATGTCGCTGGTTTATGTACTCGTCAGCCCCCATCGTGACCCGCCATCTGACCGCGTAATAACTCGGAGACAGCCCTTTGCCTCAATTGGACATGTTTCGGATTCTATTAGTCTATTCCTTGCATTGCGTCCCGGACATTGCGGAACGTATTCGATGCCAAGTAGTTTAGTTAGAGACTGAGCTCATAAGAACAGGTTTGAGTGCACGTGTCGGTTGGTTTGAATCGACTAAGTTATTTGGTAATCACGCCTTGCGAGTGGACGTGGACCACTTTCGCCATGGAGTCAGACACACCGTCTCCAGTATCCTCAGGACGTGCAATCAAGGTTTGCTATGGATCTTTGACATCTACCATACATTCCCTCACATGAAATACTTGTTCCGTAGCGGAAACTCGAAGATGCGATCCATGCGCTGGATGATGCCATTGTATCTCCCTCGTTAGCTGCAATCGAGAGACCGACACCTCCAAAACGACCTCACCTTTCCCACTCAGTATACTCCACTTTGACAAAACTTGGCATAATGCCAAAGGAACGATCACGACCTCCGTACGAGCTGGATTGCCTTCATCAAATTTCTCCCTAACTATTCACGCCTCCCTACAGTACACCAACAGACATCTCAAAAAGCACACCACACCTTACCGCAATCCTCGCACGATCTGCCTCCAGACAGAATTCTTCGTCCAGTTTTATATCAACACCTCCTGCGCACGCAGCATCTGAGTACAGGCCTTCCTCTACAGACTCTTTCCTCGCTCGCCTTGCTACTTACAAAATCACGACATATGCCAACAAACCACCACAAATTGATGCTGTTGCTGCGGCGAGATGTGGCTGGGCCAACGACGGAAAAGACAGGTTGATCTGTGGAATGTGTGACGTATCTTGGGTGCTTGCTGGCCGCGAGGGAATGAACAAAGACGCCGGTAAGAAGGTGGGTCAAAGGTGGGTCAACCAGCTAATGTTTTTACAGCTATTGCACTGCTCGAGAAACAACGCGCCTCCCTAGTGGAAATGCACAAGGATGGATGTCCCTGGAAGACTAGACAGTGCGACAGTGGGGTGTATTTATTGTTGTCGTGATATATCATTGACTGCCTGGTTCCTAGTCTCGGTCTACCGGGTACCCCTCCAGACGCCCACGGCAATGGTTCGCAAATTAAGGGTTACTGCACTGTCTCTTGGACCCATACTCGCTGATATAGCCATCAAACATCCCCTCGTACGTCTATGTCCAAACTCTTTCCTAATTGCTTCATAATAAGGATTCTAGACTCCCCCCCAACTGAGTTCTCTACGTTCCATTTTCTTACCAACGATACCTGAGGGATGGCCATCAGATTCTGCCATTAACTTTGTGGAAGCACCCACGGAGACGGCTACTCTCGTTGCCCTCTTTGGATGGGCCCCAGCTTCGAATGCAACATACAATGAGCCCCGATGTACCTCCTTCTCGTCCGTTTCACGCGCGAGAGCATACGGCCCCTCTGCTTCTGTACCCTCAATCCGGTCATTGTCGTATGCAAGCTCCGTTTCGAGCCGCTTCCGAGAGCCGGAAAGCATGTCATCACCGTCCACCCCACCCCGGAGGAATGCCTTACATCCTAACTCATCTGCAGATGGTGTGGGGAGGTCTTCGCGTGTGAAAAACTCCTCCAGTAGCATCAGTCTTGCTGTTTCGCTTGAAACCTCTCTCGTGCACTGCACCCTCTGTCAGCGACGGGTTGGTCTTTGGGGATATTCTAGGACCGAGGCGACAACATCATTGGTACGGAGCCAAGATTCTGCACCAGCTCCCCGTCAGCAACAAAAAGAATTTGACCTGGTGAAAGAACACCGATCATACTGTCCTTATATTGTCTGTTCGTCTGTAGCTCCTTCGTTCTCCCGCTCACCCGCTGTGGACTCGCTTGGCACGACAATAGAGGGTTGGCGAGCAGTACTAACCGTTGTCCAGCGTTATGAGCTTAGCCAGCGACAACGTTTGTCTCGGTTTGTATCTGGTGACGGCTCAGACAGTCAGGTACCCTCTGCCGAGCTGAGAGGGATTGAGGCTATGGTCGCTGGCGTGAAGGCTCGCGGGGTCAGTATTGAGGCAATTGTACGCTGGACATCACTAAGAATGGTCATTAAACAGGGACGAGAATTGATGAGATATGTCAAAGGTCTTTTGGGCCAATGATATGCTAATTTTTGAATTATGAGCTTGGTATATATCTCTTCCATCTCATTCAGAGCTTTACAACCGTTCTCCGGCCAACTTGACCGAAAAGTATGGTCGATGGATCCTAGTTATCATATCCATTCAGTATCGATGGCTGATAGTCCGATAGTGTTTGCACCACTTCAAAGCTCAGTTCGGAGAGGCTCTTGTACAATGTTGTGGAATTCAAAGTAATACAGATATATAAGAAAAAACGAATCACCACTGATGTACTTCTTTACCAATGCCCCCGGTTCTAGCTGCTCTTCTTCATCGGACCTATCTGCACTAGGCGGTAAGGGTCAAATACTCATGTTTAGCTCCATGTCCAACTTTCTGGCCAACTCCCGATCTGCCTCCTCCATCCTCTTCCTCCTTTCTTCCATTCTTCTTCTCTCAAGTTCCTCTTCGTGAGCCTGTTCACGCCTTGCAACTTCTCTATCTGCCTCCTCTTGTCGCCTCCTTTCTTGCGCGAGTCTCTCTCTTCGCTCTGCCTCTTCCTGTTCTCGGCGCATTAGTGCGAAATCTGCCTCTTCTTGCTTCCGTCGCTCTGCCTCTTCCTCCTCTATCTGAGCACGAGCAAAGGCTGCATCTGCTGCTTCCTGTTCGGCACGTGCTTTGATGCGAGCCAGTTCTTCTTGCCATCTCCTTTCGGCTTCAGCTTCCTCAGCCCGCCTTCTCTGGGCGTCAGCCTCAGCTTCTTTGCGACGACGCTCTGCCTCTTCACGTCCACGCTGGATTCGCTCTTCCTCTAGCTTCCTGTGCTCTTCCTCCTCTCGCCTCCTACACTCTGCTTCCTCTTGCTTCCGGAGTTCTTCCTTCCTGATGCGCTCTTCATCCTCCCGCCTCTTGCACTCCTCTCTCTCTTGCCTCTTGTGTTCTTCCTCTTGCTTTCTACGCTCCTCCTCCTCATTCCTGAGTTCTTCTTGTCTGCGGTGCTCTTCCTCTTCCCTTCTTCTGCGCTCTTCCTCCCCCCTGACTCCTTCCGGTCCCCTCCTCATCTCCTCTCTTCCTTGTTCCTCCTCCTGTCTCTTTGGTACTTCGGTCTCTTGTTGTTCTCGCTCTTTCTGCTCACGGTTGTCTTCTTGCTGCCTTACGCATCCTTTCTCTTGTTTCTTCATTTCTTCTTCATGACACCTTTCTTCCTCAACACGCTGTGGAGCGCCTCCCTCATGTGCTCCTTGGCCTCCCGCATGCTCAGAGGGGTCCCGCTCACTTATCTCCTTTACCATGGCTTTCGAGTTTTGATTTCCCGCTGCTTGATTCCCCCCCACGTCTTCCAAAACTTCTTTCAGCTCTCGCACCTTGATGCCTGTTTCTGCAGAAACTATAGACTCAGCCCTATTTCGCTTATCTCCCACTTGGCCGGCAACTTTCTCCGTGTTGGTAGTAGGCAAATTGTTTAAGACCACCAGGGGAAGTGATTGTGTAGCTGGCAGGTGAAGCGGTTCTTGAGTATGCGCTGGCGGCGGTGCTAATGCCTGGGATGATTGCGAAACAGAGGGCGAAATGAGAGGTTCTTTCCCACCTTGCCTGTATAGTGGTGGGGGCGGCGGGGGCGGCGGGGGTGGTAGGGGTGGTGAGAAATATGATTGAGGTTGGTGAGGTGTCTGGATATGCGCATTGGGGGTCTGCGACTGTATGGGAGGCGGAGGCGGGACTGTGAATAACTATTGAGGTTAAGACAAGGAGCGAAGACAATGCTAAAGATGAAGAGGGTGAACTTACAGATTGAGAAGGTTGTTGTGGTGCAATAGTAGGCCGATTGTTCAGAGACAGAACTGCATGATCGTGTTGTTGATATGGCTGCAAAACTTGCGGAGGATGAATGTAGGGGAGATACTGTGGGTACTGTTGCTGTGGGGTAGTATACAGATTTTGATAGGGAGAGTGTTGCTGGGTCTGGGTTGAATAGGGAGGTTGCTGCGAAGGGTATAGCACGGATTGTTGTTGATGAGGATAAGTTGGGGACGATAATAGAGGTTGCGGCGTCATAGGCCCACTGGGATATTGAGTGTATTGTTGGTGATGAGATGGAGGCGAGTTGGCCGTAGGGGATGTATCATAATATCGCTGGGG
This sequence comes from Xerocomus amazonicus, assembly GCA_038089295.1. NCBI lineage: Eukaryota > Fungi > Basidiomycota > Agaricomycetes > Boletales > Boletaceae > Xerocomus > Xerocomus amazonicus. Next base: position 184,001 of record JBBPKO010000005.1, read on the forward strand.
TTGCCCAAGTGGTGCATGGGGTGACTGAGGAGGCATCGGAGGTTGTGGAGACAACGTTCGCGAACCTGTTGGGGTAGGTATGAAAGCCCGCGAGTTTGGCTGCAAGTAGGACTGAGTGGGTACCGGCGGATCAGTTATTGGCGTAGGAAAGCCTAGAGGGTAAAGACGTTCCTCCACTTGGATAGAGGGTGGTAACCCAACCCTCGTCCCTGTCGCATCTGAGGAATATGATTGCTGCATCTGAGGAGAGGGCCACGGTGCATACATATCAGGCGTATCACTCAGAGTCCTTCGGTGGAGCTGCTCGGGGAGTATGTGAGCGGGTGGGCGACCCATGCTCGCCACCCGGTGCTGGTCTTGTGGTGGTGTGGGTCTTGGGGCACCGCGCCCCCCCGGGTGAAGAGCGGCAGGCAGCCCCGAGTTCCTTCCGGAACCAGTATCGGATGCATCATGAATCGGAAGTGGCGGGAGCGCCTCGTCCTTACGTTTTACAGTGGTTATGGTAGAAGTAACACTACCATTTGATGGCCTTTGCTTGGATACTTGGCCCTGGCCCTTAGAACCATGGGCGGGGATTAAAGATGCGGGTATCTGGCCCCCACCTGTAGAAGGTGGTTGGGTTGACTTTCTCTCTGGAATGGCGGGCAAATGCCCGGAATGTGAAGAAGGAATGGACGAAGGCTTCAGAGTTGATTGCTGACTCTGTGTGGGACGTGCGAGCCGATCAGAGGGGGTAAGTTTTGATGGACGGCGTGTCACAGGTGGCGGAGCATTTGCATAGAAAGTCATCTCAAGATAAATTTCTCCCCTAACACCCGCTGAAGTCTCAAGGGGAACCCAGTCTAAAGTATTTTGATCAGTCACTACAGAGTATTCAATGAGAAGCTCGAACGCGTACCATCAAACTCCCCTGTTTTGAGGGTTTCTTCAATGTCCACTGTCCCCTTCCCAAGAAGAACATCTTCACCCCGTTGTTCGTCCTTGTAGCAAGCAATTTCTAAAATTCTGTTTGCCTTGTCTTTCCCCACATTAGCAAGAATCGGGAACCGAAGCTCGTCATCCCACACTGGATGCTGGCCGCCCTTTGGAGCGATTTTGGTCCGTTTCTTCAGGCCAGAGAGGGTTGCTTGGGCATAGGGATCTTGTTTGTAAAACGAAGGCTGATGGAGATGCTGAGCCTTCAGCACGACGACCACAAGAGTACCGATCTCCTGGGACCCCATGGTCTACGGCTGATTGCAACAGTTGTGCAGCTGCCAAGATGTCCCAACACTTGCGCCACCCGGTCTCATAATGATATCTATCCACTTAGACACTAAAGTAAGCGAGTAATTCCTTGATGTCCCGACTAGCCGGATCAAGTATGCGAGGCTCGTGCTTTCCACGAGTTCGCCAGAGAGAATACCTGGTGGCATTTAGCGCTCAGTTGCTAGCGCCGATCGATGAAGGACGGTTGACACTCGGTACTCAGGCTTCGCACTATCGCATTCCGCGAATTAATCGTTCCTGTGTTTATGTTTGGATGACTCCAGCAAGGGCTTTTCGTCAAGTCTCAAGACAATTGATCAATTATAAGGCTCCTGACCGTGACATCGGAACAATGAACCATGAATCACAAGAATGAATCTAGTCATTACGAGCTACCTGGTCAAAATTGTAACTATATATCTTCGGTGTATACAAACAAACAGGTAGGTGACATGAATGGAGTAGGATGGTTGAACGAGTGATATATGAAGTACGGATCATGACTTACCACACATTTAATGGTTCAGGAACTAGTGTCTACGACCATTTTTGAAAACGATCATGGATGGTGTGCCGAGAAGCCTGCGACTGCACCGTCACCGCACAGAGAAGTCCCAGACGAGGATTGTGCTAAGCATAGAAAAGCTGCATCATTAAGTTGTTAATTGAGGTGCTGCCTCCGGTTGAAACGACAGACGGGGGGAAATTGGGGCTTGGGGCTGCCAATTACCTACATTCTCAATGAATGAAGTCATTGCTGCTTACGCTCGCTGGTTCGTTATGCGATCGATCGGTAACTACACTCAGCAATCATTGCCTATCTCGTGCGGTAATGATCCTCCCTTCTGAGCTCGCATACCTGTCGACAACTTGGGATCTTCCCTTTCCTTATAGATAGAGAGCGCGACCGGCTCGAGGAACTGTAATTTTGAAGACATCTACCACGTACTTCTAGCTCATGAATACGTCACACATGACATCGGGTGTAGGCATCCCTCAATCTGTGTAGTGCCGTCTTAAAATAGCTGTTAACCTCCCTATATCACGGATGCATAGCCCTGTAACTTACGCGATAGTTTTCTAGGAGGGGCTGGATCTCACTCTGACGAACCTTCATCCTTTTTACCTTGCTTAAGTGATCATGATCTTGAAGCATTGTCTTGAAGTATCGCGCCTAGAGAGATTCAGCCTCACACTCCCGTGGATAGTTTGCATGGACCACTTACTTCTTGTTCTTCCACCAATGTCCATGCTTCGCCATCCCGTCCGGCTCGAGCAGTCCGTCCAACTCGATGAACGTATTTTCTCATATCAACTGGTGTGTCATAGCTTACAACGTGCGAGACGTGGTTGATGTCAATCCCTCTGGAAATTAAATCAGAGCAAATCAGACTGGGGATTAGCATAGTAAGGTCCCAATTACGCCCTGAGTGGTTGAGAGCTTACACTTGAACCTCCTGCAATTTGAATTTCTCAAGGATCGCTTTCCGTTCGCTTGCAGGGAGATCACTCGAGTACGCGCGGACTGTGATACGGGCACTTTCGGATGTTCTCAACTCTTCGAAGCACTTAAGCAAAAAGACGAGCCGGGAAGTAGATTCTGACGATTTGGTGAAAACCAAAACGTTTCGAACACAATGGTTATGGAGAATGTGAAATAACATGAGCGGCTTTTGTGATGGTTCACAGACGACCATATGCTCCTGACCTGAAGAGATTAACCAGGATATCTAAGGTGGTTGGAGACCTACTGTCAGAGTAGCTGGCATAGCGAATCGCTCGGCAATTAGAAGGAACGGAGCAGTGTCGGACCCATCTTCAGCTCGACTCTGGACGGCAAAATATTTCGGATCCTGTAGGCCAAGGGATGCAACTTTTCCAGGATCCCGAGTTAGTGTCGCAGAGAAAAGAAGTTTCTGGCACGAGAACTTTTTTTGTTCGTTGACGTCGATCAAAGGAAGACCAAGATGTTCAGAATCTAAGCAAGGAGGAGCGAGAGCATCACAGCTAAGTGGTGAGATTTCTGGCGAAAATTTAGTTACTGGAGATACGCTCTTGGAAGGCCTCCAGTGTATAGCAGCATTGACTTGAGCTAGCCAATCTTGGAATGACTGCGAAAGCAAACGATCGGCTTCGTCGATCACCTGTGCACATTCTATTCAGAGATATGAACAAAAGGGCTAACATACTCATACCAAGAAACGAAGGTGTTGCAAGGAAAAGTTGGGTGTTTTATTGAGATGATCCATTAACCGGCCCGGAGTGCAGATCAGGATATCCACTTTACTGGAACCTCCAAGTAACCTACGAAACAAAATGTGGTCAGAACATGCCGCTCTAACAAGAAGGAAAATCTACCCAGGATCGGCCTCAGTGACCAACTGCGCCTGTTCATGAGCAAATGAGTGTTGGCCTGTTACGGCACCAATCTACCAAGAAATGGTCAAATAAGTGATACTCGCGATATGGTAGAGTTTAGACTACCTTTAAACCACGCCCCTTACTGACTGCCTCAAAAGTTTCCCTGACTTGCATGACAAGATCCCGGGTGGGTAGAACAATCAAGGCACGCAACCTAGTGACAATCTTGTTGGATAAAACCTTCAATATCTTGAGTACTACTGTTCCCCCAAAAACAGTTGATAGTAGAGCCCACCTCCAGTATAGGAAGGACATACGCCAGCGTTTTTCCACTCCCCGTTGGTGCGGAAACACAAACATCACGGAGAGCAGTGTATGGTGTATACAGTGACTGACTACGAAAGATGAGGTGGGGCAAGAGGGCGGTCTGCACTGCATGTCAGTTTTGTTAGTACCTATGCTCAGGAATTATTCAACCTGCGTCTAACCAGCAAAAAGCTCGCTAATGCCAAGGTCAAGCAGGCGCTGTCGTGTCCTCAGACTAAGACCTGTATCATAATCTCGTTCAGCTGTTGAGAGAGGCGTGACAGTGGCAGCATTGACGATCTCTGCTTGTATAAGAGCCTTGTCAATTCCCTGCATGGCGAGGACGGACCGAGGCGGTGCATTGGGCACTGTTGGCAAGGGGAACGACGGCAGGATGCCTGTGGGTCTTGAAACAGATCTCTGGATACTAGGAGATTCCTCGTCCTCCAGGTGATGTATTTCTTGAGTGTCACTGTCTTCTGACTCTAGTCCCTCACGAACCAGTCTTCGCTTTTTCGGGGGAGGCTGGAGGGGTTGTCCCATGGAAGTTCCCCCCTGATCCACATTGGTATCATCATCCTCGGAACATTCCTCATCCTCTTCAGATACAGATGTCGTTTTCGAGACGCCATCGGATTTCCGAGGTGCTGAAGCTTTTCTTGCCTTTCTCCGAAGCTTTTTGCGCTTCAAGTACCTGGCCTTTGCTTTGGTTTTGATCTTTGATGATTGAACATTGGGATGAAATGACCACCAGAATGCTTACTTTGGACACACCAGCTTCGATGAGTTGAGAAACGTCCGGTCCCATATTATGCAAGTCGAGGGGGAGCTAGTTTGTGTGACATACCAAGAAAGGAAACACAACACTATTTTGGACGAAGATAACTATTCTATTATTATGGCTCTCGAGTCGAACTTTTTGTATCTGTTGGACATATCCCCTCGTTAGACTTGTGAATAAAAAAGAAACGATGTGTGTCGGATAGCATGACCGGTCGTACAGTGTGCCAGTCATTATCGTCCGACTCGGGTTTGGCGGTAACTTTGATCGGGGTCCAGACCAGTGATTCATCAACAATCGATTCATCTCGCCAACGATAGAATCATGTTCACCAACGCAAACCGAAAATCAACATACAAACTCCCGCCCACTACGTTCACTGACGGGCTGGTTTCACAAGAAGCCCGACGCGAAAAGGAAGGTCACCATCATGCTCCACCACAGTCTCGTTAACTGAGCTGACCAGTTTGTTTAGGCCCTGGAGGAACAAAGGCGGGTACGTGCACTTGAGTTATACATAAGGCGCCCCTGACTATTTAGGACAGCGAAGAGCCCAGAAATTTGATTCATCCAGACAACTAGATGCATTCGCGCATCTGAGTCTCGGGGCGTCTGATGACGAGGGTGATGAAGACATCGACGAGGGATCCCAAGTAGTAAGGGAAGGGATTGCAAGTTACGCTTGCCTCGCAAGGACATCATCAGACATAATATCTACCCACAAGCCGGAAGACGGCAGCTGTGTGAAAAAGAAACGCAGCAAAAACAAGAGGAAGCGGGCAAAGAAGCCTAGTAGATGGGCGAACAAGTGTATGTATGCGGAACTATTGGAAATGAAAGAAGAACCTAGCCTTTGGAGCGACCACTCCAAAGACACAGACGATGGCCTTCCTACGGACCTTGAGAGGAGCTGGGTTGCAGTGGGACCAGTACCAATGGGAAAGCGGTGTCTGGCAATCACCCACCAGTCAATGTCGGGAGTCATAGGAATATGTACTAATATTTTTATCGGGTCAGTTCGCTGATGCCAATTGGATTGCTCTGCAGCCCCGAATACGACTCTTCGATCTCGTCTCTTAGGCAAGATGTTACTTCCACGCTTTCCATCTTCGCTCCCCCCATTAACAGTATTGGATTGTATTCTTGACGTCAACTGGAGAACGAACGGAATTCTACATGTCCTTGATGTAATAAAGTGGAAGGGTCAGGACATTGCAGATTGTGAAACTCCATTCAGGTACTCCCTTTGTCCCATGGAAACCCTCTTGTACTCATGGAAGGTTGTAGGTTTTGGTGGCGAGACACCCGACTTGCTGAATTGCCAAAATTCGCACCGCTTTCGACTGCACCCTCATCTACCGGCTCTGAGGCACAACAATCAATTTCACAGTCAAGCACTTATACTTTCCAATATCCGACATCGTTCATTCCTATTCCTTATCACATGGACACAACACTCGCCACGTTACATTCCCGTATTGTGCCCCTAGCCCGTTCAGTACGGGAAATTCTTATCGATATCCCAACCTCATTACCATTCCAATATCCAACCCCTTCGGATTCAGCCATGTCAATTGATATTGGGGTTGGTCACAGTGGACTGACGACCGTACCGGTCCACGTAACATCAGATGGACTCCTACTCTATGTTTCGCACGCAAGCTACGAGGAGGGTATAAGCCCATTGAGTTGCTGGATACCTATAAGTCCAGTCTCAGTTCCTGGTGAACAAGCAATCGGTAACGTAGCACAAGTAGGGAATAGCCCCTTGGATCTGTTTCAACGGTATGTTTCCGTGAGTCCATCAGTGTTGTCACTGCCTAACAATCGATTATGGATCTGTAGACTCATACTCCGCCGCTTGGCTGGGGGGCAGCAGAGCTCCGGATTGTATCCTGATGGTATGGTCATGTAGAACACAGATATGAAATCGGCAACGGTTACTGCCTTGACAGCTGGTGAATTGCGTGAAGTTCATAGGAATAAGCGAGGCACTCCAAAAATATAGTTGTTATTATTGAACACCAGGACAGCAGTTTCCTTCAACACTACTTGCGGACTGGATCGATGTCGATGGTTGGTCGACCGGTCAGTACAAGTATCATTCACTCTTGAATCTCGTCTTCGCCTTCGCCTTCATCCTCACCATACTTCCTCCTTTCACTAATCTCACAGATCCAGATCCAGATCACGATCCACTGCAACATACGGCTTGCAGATTCCATATAACTTGAACACTTGAACGCATGTGATCCCTCTGATAGCGTAAACTTGAGTCCGATGACGAGACTTGCTGATGCGTTTGATGGCGTGCGGCTGCCGCTCAGTTGGCTCGCTGACGACAGACCACCTCCAGCTAGTCAGCTCGTTCACCGGTTGGAACGGCAACCCGGCCATCTCAGCATCCCGAGAACGCGTTGACGGACTCCGCGATTGGCGGTGCGTTCTCCTTTGCCAAGCTCGTATGAAACGCCTCTTGGGGGTCCATTACGAATTGGCAAAGTGAGCGAAGTCATAAGAAAACAGTGTTTAAGGCTCTGAATCTGCATTTGTCTGATTTACTTGGCTTGTCATCTTCTGTACCGACAACACCGTACTCAATGCCCGTGTCTTTGCAATGCCACATAACCTACCGCATAACATGAGTCGGACGTTCAGCAAATTCAGACGAGAAGCACACTGTCCGGAGGCTCAACAAACTACGAGCCGATTAAAACCTTGCTACTGTACTGGGTAACAGACCCCTACATGAATACAACAAAAACGGAGGTTTGGTACAATGGTAAGCGTGAAAGACAACCTAACTGTCACCGTTCTCACAAACCAAACCAGTTCAATCAGTAGCAAGTAGTTTCTTCAGGTAATCGACCGCTGCCTGTCGCACGGATGCATCCACGATTGGACTGCTGACCAATTCCATTGCAACCTGAGCCCGCTGCTTTATCCCAGACTCTTTGTTTTTCTCTCGCTCCGCTTGCTCTCTCTCGAACCGGCGACGCTCCAGCTCCTGACGCACTGAGCTTTCTTTTTCTTCCCGCTCCTCGCGTCGGCGTAGATAGTCGAGTTTGAGTTTGCTGTGCTGAACTTGTGCTTGAAGCAGCTGAAGGCAAGCTGCCATCAGATTCTGGGGAACAGAGAAATGAATATGAGATGGTTCTGGTGGAGGTGACACGGGACCGTGTCCCGTAACCACAGGTCGAGCGGGTGAATTTGATAATCCTGCTCCCAAAATAGGGTGATCTAGGCCGGCAGAATGTTGGGAAATGACGGGTTGAGAGTAGGGTGGTGTGCGAGCTTGGGGTGGTACAGAGTGTGAATGATCTAACACTGGCAGGTCCAAAGGGTGTTCTTCGTCTTCAATTTCATCGCCGTTGGCTGCGCCTCCCACACCTCCCGAGGGGCCGCTTGCATTAGGACGAGGTGACGGGCGAGATATGGCTGGGTCGCCATTCCATCTGTGAACGGATGTTGCTTTGTTGATCGGTGATCACGTTCGATTGACGGTTGCGTACCTGCAGTAAAATAGACTGTACCACCCGCTTCGGTGCCAGTGGTCTATAGTTCTCGCATTGAGATTTCCAACATCACAACCATTCTTCCGTGCAAGTTGAAGGCGACGTTCGTATTCTCGCAATCTGTCGCCTTCAGTGATCATGCTTAGGGGACTGTTACTGGATGGCGCATGGTATATCTCGAAGGTATATATCTGTTTGAACAGATTAAAATTGCGTTCGTAGCAGCCTTTGAGCGCTTGGTATGTTTTTTTCCCCCCGAAAACCTCCAGGGCGCACTGTACGACTATAAGCAAAGAACGCAGATCCATCTTACCGTGACGTACCTCTCGGAAGCACGAGTTTTTTGTAGAACGGAGGGAATTCCAGTGTTCGTCTTCGCTTGGACCCATAAGCCAGGTAAATAATTTGGTTTTCTCATCATCGGTCCAATGCTTCGACCCGTGGGCTGAATCGGTTTCGAACTCTCCTGAGTCTTCCACATCTCGCCGTCGCTTTCCCACTTGGTTGCTCGGGATTACGTTGGCGCCGTCAGTGTGTTTGCGCTTCAGTCCATTGGGTGTCTGACCGTCGTGGAGCGTGAACTCGTGTATGGGGGATCGTGAAGAACCAGCGACGGGTTGAGTGGGACGCGTAGCATTGCCATTCGAGTCAAGGATGCTCGGCGGGGAATCTGTCAGCCTGAACGCCCCGTCATGAAAGGTTGGCCGTGCATTGAGCGTAGGGGTCAGGTGAGGTCCCAGTGCTCTGTCGAGACTCTGTAGACGACTCATCAAACTGGCGAGACGAGAGAATTTAGGGATACTCACTGAAATGTTGCTGACGTTGGGATCGCGTTGCAAGTGTCCAAAGGCCATGCCTGGGTCCCTGCGAGTGTTTTAAATATGATGAGTTATTGCACAAAGCGCTTGACATGGTGCCATGATGAACTGGACGACAGACTTGTATGTATGTCATGAGAGGGCTACTTACCCATGGGACTGGGAGTTGTCCATGCTAGCTTGGCTTTCCTGTCGAACCACGATGAACCGGATGCGAACCGCTTGCGTTTGCCTCTGCGGCTCGTTTGCGGTGCTGGTATCCAAACAAACAACTACGGGCGCTCCAGTTCGTGTCGCTCGCTCGAGAATGTACAGGTGTACAGAAAAAAAAAAAAATAAAGGAATTAAAGCGAGTCAGTATGAATACATGTCAATTGAATTCATAACTCAAGTACTCAAATCTCATCGTCTGGTTCCCCTTCGGCATCCAAGTCCGAGTCCTCCTCAGCTACCACCATTCCCAAGTCGACAGTATCTCTGGTAGGTCCTCCATTCCCTGCAACTACCAGCTGGGTAATCACCTCCCCTTCCTCCGAAATCTTGCTACGACCATTGGCACCTTCTGCCACGAACACAGTATCATCACTCGGAACACTGTGTCGACTGGTCAATCCAGTGAGAGGTGTCCCGACATCCTCGGATTTCACGTCGGCACATTCTCGTGGGGCAAAACCATCAGGCGGGGCATCCTGTTTCTCTGAGCCCACTTCCCCTTCGACGGTCCCGACAGTAAGGCTGGCATCCAATGAACCATGCGTTACGTCCAGATGGACTCCATTCGTGCCGTGACCTTCTCCATTGACAACAAAGGGGTGGTCAACAGCCTGATCCACACGATCATCGTGCTGCTCATTAAGAATAGGGTGCATAGATGCAGAATGATCCTCAGGGGAGGGAGAACCAAGCTTCCTGCGCTTCCGGGGCGTCATTGGTTTTGAAGGCGATGTTGGTCGGGACTCGGTTGACAGAGTCTGCTGTACTAGGCGTCCTTTCTCAGGTGGTCTGGGTCTACGGGGACGACCGCGGTGACGCTTGGTCAGTGCAGTTGGCACGGCGTCTTCAGCATCCCGTACAGCATTGGTAGTGCCATCAAGCAACGCGTCGCTACTTTCTCCCTGTAGTCCGGAGTCACCATCCAGCACTGGCTGCGCAGAACCGGTCCGAGTGGACACCACGAGGGAATCAAGGCTGGAATCCCTGAAATCGTTTCTTAGCCGCTTCTTTGGTGTCGCCGTTCTCTCGCGGAGCAGGTCATCAAAAAGATGGGCTGCAGTCATCCCTCTTGTATCTTGTGCAGCCACCACTTGCTGGCCCTGCTCATTCGACGAGCCTTGGCCCGCACCCAAAGACTTGGCCCGATCGCCAATATCTAACATGGGCGTTGCGCCATCCATCGGACTCTGAGGCGTACCAGGGGGACCTAGGGCATTGAAACCCAAGCCCGCCTCGGTCTGAAGGAGCTCTACACCGGCTTTGGTGCGGGACAAGACAAAGGGTGTCCATTTCAGCTTCTCGGGCTTGAGCCTCAAATATCCCTTCCTTTCCCATTCCTCTAGTCGGTGCTCTACCTTGTCCTGATCCCAACAAATCTCATAGTGCGTAGGAGCAACAAAAGGTATGTGAGACTTGTTTCCTCCACCTTCCGCTAGTTTTTGTGGATTGGGTCTCTGCAAGTGCTTCCGTGCAATACCATTTTTGCGACCACGAGGAAACTTGATTGATTGTCCGGGAGATGGACGAGCAGGGTTCGGGGACGCGGTCTCAACTACGATCATGTCTTGTTGCACGAGGATGGCAAAAAGATCCTCGATAGTCATGGATGTCGCGCTGCTGATATCTGTTTGATGGTACGCATGGCACCTAGTGTGAGGGAGTGTCGACTCTTGGGTAAAACGAGCAAAAGCGGACCTTCGAGGGTCGGCTTTGGAGGAGCCGAAACGAGGTATCTCATAAGCGCAAGTGTCCAGTAATTCTTGTAGCCAAGGGCACCCAGACCAGAGAGAGGCTTTTCAGGCGAGCCTGCACGCTGCTCTTTCTTGGACAATAGGTAGCCTAGAAGGGTAACTGGTCGATAGCCAACTACAATCCAACAGTTCAAACGTACTAAAATCGATCAAGTAATTTCCCCAGCCCTGTCGTTGCCGTACTGGAAGCGTCATAATACAGCTCACGTTGTATTGCTTCGGCGAACATTTCTCTTTGCTAAAGTACCCCACAAAGTGGGCCCCGATGTCATCAGCCTCCGTCATGACGTAAAAAAGAAACGGTTCAACGTCATAGAAAAGGGATTTATGATCGAGGAACATTTTGGAAAGGAGGCAAAGGTTCTGGCAGTATATCTTGTTCTTGCGTCCGTCCACTTCGAATATAGAGATAGAACCATCGCGGTAAATCTCGTCGCCAGGCGGATGTCGAGCTTTACACTTCAGCTATAGTCACCAGTCAGCAGAAGATACGCAATCTGCTCACGCAGGGACCCACTCGATGTCGACTAAATGCAAAGCGGCTTCGCATATACTTCAAACAAAACTCACAAATCCAGAGTCGCCCATCTGGTATATTCGCGTACTCTTCGGGGAACGGGGCGTCATACCAAGGATGGATGTCATAGGGCCCAAAACGGATGGTACGTATGCGTAATGTCGGCTGTCTGTCAAAGATGGTTGGTGTATTTGGAGTTTGAGGGAACGTTCCTGGGGTAGGCGGAACGAGACTTGGGGTGGATGGCACCGGAGACGCAGGTGGTGGTGGATGAGGTATAGATAACTGATGCAGGGTGGTGGAGCGAAGGGGACGTGAAGACGGACCGGGGACCGGCGTATCTGGATTTTCAGCGACCAAAGGGGGTGGAACCGGGGCCGGATACAGTTTCTCCTAGGAAGCTATAATCAACCAATGATAATGTAGTACATATCCAGTTCCATACCTCAGCAGCAAGCCTACTCTTTTCGAACCTTGTTCTGTCAGAGCTATCAATAGCTGTCTTGGACAAATCTCTCTCTGCTGGTGGTAAAAGGTCCTCAAAGACATTGTGCTCCACATCGTCCTCACGTTCCTTGCCTTTGCCCTTGGGCGGGAGCCGCAATCGTACAATTAATGGTGGCGGAGGAGAGCGCACCTTAATGCGCATACGTTTGGCGGGGCGTGGGGTCTGCGTCCTTATGGTGTGTTTAACAGGTCTCTTCTTGATTAACTGAGGACCACGCGTCACAGGAGTACTCAATGTTTCATCCGAGTCTGAGTCAGAATCTGAAGATTCGTCAGTGGACAAATTATCCGCCTGGATGTTTATTCCATGATCTGCCCCCTGTGGGTCGCCAGTGTGACCGTCACCAGAATTGCTGGCGGAGTGACCAAGTCCTTTGGATGGAAAAGCGTCGTGTTGAACCTGGGCAGGGTCAGGCTCAGGAGGAAGCGCATCGAACGGTGGACACAGAGGACAGTGCCACTGGCCTGGAGGCTCTTCATCAAGTGGGGGTTGGAGACATTCCATGTGCCAACCTGTCGCGGAAGAACGGTGAGCAGAGGGCGAGAAGGAATGGCAGGTGCATACCCCGATCACAAAAGTCACAGAACAATATCCTGGCCTATGGACATATGAACCATAGCGGATAAACTGGACGGAGTCTCTTACATCATCCCCTTTTTCTTGACAAACCTCACAAATTTTGCACTCAATACACCTCCATGGGTAGGATCGGACGACATCTGCAACCTTTGCGAGCTCCATGCAGCTTGGATGACCTGGAGGGGAGATGACAAGATGACTGGGCAGAGAGAGGAGACGCACCACTCCGGCCGCACTCTTCGCAGGAGACCATACGCTCGGGTTCGTTAAGCTTGTTCTTGAAGTCGTTACCCTGGCAAAATCCGCATTCCTGTTCGCGTCTGGGTTTTCTCTTTCGCTTTTGCGGTTTGGTGAACCGTGGAACCTCGGTTTCCGGGATCGGCAGATAAGCCGCGGGTGGCTGAGGTGCGAACGGATCACCCTGTGGTCCCTGGTCATACTTCAACGGTTCCTGCGAGTAATGCCTCTCTCGGGGTGGTGAAAACTGATACTGAAAGGCGATGGAATGGGGCTGTTGATGATATGATGAGCAATTGAACCAGGGGGGTGAAGTGAAGACTGGCACGACACGCGACGCGTTTGCTGGCGAGGTGTGCCCGGTGCGACGCTTACCTGGTGACCACGGAAGAGATGCAAATTTCTGTCGGCGGGCAAGACTGGGTCGATGTGCGAGGGAGCAGCGAGGGCAGGATCAATCGGAATATCGTCGAGATTGCTGGGAGGAGTTCCACGGTCACTTTGTGGTTCTGGTGGGAGGATGGCGTTGGTGGGAAAAGGGAGACGGCGCATGGCGGATATGAGAGCGTACTCGTCGACGAGCACAGCGAGCAAGCACTGCGACGGTTGGTCACGTTTTACGGGCAGACTTCCATTTTTGGAATGTAAGTTTAGCATTAAAATTAAATTTGTGTAAAAGTAACCCCCATGGGAGGGGTGTTTATATGCAAATAAGTGACAATAAAGCACCACTTGCGATCCTGTGGCAGCGAAAGAGGCCCGGACGAGTCGAGCTGGCCTGTTCTCCGGCTGGCTTTCAATCTCCTTCGCTCTCCTACCCACCCTTCGTCTTCTACCACCATCTGCTCCACCAAGGAATGCAAGCTGTCTTACATCGACAACCTCCCCTTCCTCTCTTAGACCAGTATCACCCTCCATCGCTCGCCCAACCTCGCTCAAATCCCACAATAATGCCCACCTCGCCTCTCGTCTCCCGCAAGCGCAAGCGAGCCCACCAGTACACCGTCAGTTACAGCGAAGTACAGGAAGTCGACAACGAAGGCCGTGTCCGCGAGGTAATCGTGATTGAGGACACTCCTCCTCCCTCCACTATATCTCCCGCAACCACGCACACCAACGCCTACTCCGCCTCTTATCAGCCCCCTACTTACTCAGCCCCAATCAGAACTAGGGCCCGTGCTGCCGCAGAGGCACAGGCCCTCTCCGCCGGTTCTTCTTCTGCAGTCCTAGTGGCGCCAGCGCCAAAGAAGAGGAAGCGAGACCAGGTCGATGACCCCCGTGGGACCATCGTCAAAAAGATCGCTACCGGTCTCCAACAACAACCTGTTGTTTCCTCCAAGCCCTGGGCCAGCGGCAGCGGGCCAGCTATTACAGACGTGTGTAGCTTGTTCTTCACCTTCATTTAGTCAAACTATGTGTTAATCATTTCTTAGCCATCCAGTGCTGTCGTTCCTTGTGACGATAAGGAAGGCCATTACATTATTGTCCCAGATGACATAATTTATAATCGCTGTAAGTCACCACCTGTTTGTTATTCTCCCTTCCAACCCTTCCTACCCCAAGATCGCACCATCCGCCTTCTTGGTCAAGGCACGTTTGGCAAAGTCGTAGAAGCCGTCGACATCCAGACACAAAACCGAGTAGCGATAAAGATCATTCGTGCCATCCCCAAGTACCGCGATGCGAGCAAGATTGAGATACGTGTCCTTCAGAAACTTAAGGAAAGAGATCCCGCAAATGTTCAGTTAGTCTTTCTCTTGTGCTACGCTTGCAGAATACTGAATCTCCACATATATATGTTAGTAAATGCATCCATTTACTCCATTGGTTTGACCATCGAAACCACATATGTCTAGTTTCGGAACTGTTGGGCATGTGTGTATACGATTTTTTGAAGGAGAACGAATTCGCTCCGTTTCCCCGCAACCACATCCAATCCTTTGCCAGGCAATTGCTTGGAAGCGTCGCTTGTATGTTGCTACCCTTTCCCTGTCGTGGTACAACTCACGTTGTGTGCTGCCTAGTCCTACATGATCTCCACTTGATTCACACAGATCTCAAACCAGAAAATATCTTGCTTGTGCACAATGACCATAGGGTTGCCGTCGTGCCCGTACCTGGAAGGGTGTGTGACCACCCGCCCCTTGGCATACAAATCTGGTCTGATGGGTTGCCCTTCATAGCGGAACGCTTCACCACGAACAAAACGGATACTTCGATCTACAGACATTCGCCTCATTGATTTCGGTTCTGCGACATTCGAGGAAGAGTACCACTCAACCGTTGTTTCGACGCGTCACTACCGGGCACCTGAAATCATTCTCGGTGCGCTTTCTGGTTCACGAGCACCATCCATTATTAACATGGCTTGTCGAAAAGGCTTGGGGTGGTCATACCCATGTGATGCATACTCATTAGGTTGCATTCTTGTCGAATTTTATACCGGCGTTGCGCTCTATCAAACCCATGATAACCTAGAACACCTGGCTATGATGGAAGCAGTCATGGGGAAGATGCCCGAGCGCATTGCGCGTGTAGGGGCACGGTCGAAGCCCGAATTCTTCAAGGAAAGACCACGACTTGACTGGCCCAACCCCAAGGCATCGCGGCAAAGTAAGAAAGATGTTCGTGCAACCAAGTCACTAGCGGTAATTTTTCACTCACTCTTCTAATCACACTTCGCTCAATCTCCGTTTGTTTGTAGGAGGTTATACCACCAAGCGACCAAATCAACAAACATTTTTTTGACCTCGTGCGGCGATTACTCGCTTTTGATCCCGCTCAACGAATAACTGTACGGGATGCTCTGCATCATCCCTATTTTTCTATCAGTGTTCCAGATGAACTGTAGCCCAGATTACCACAGGTTATCTATCCACTTTGTAGACCACTTCTTTCCACCGGTTACTTCCTGCACCACCATCTTCTTCATCCATCTGTTTGCAACGCATCCTCAGTCCCCTCCTTGGTTGTTTTTATGATCGTGGTCATGTACAACGCAAACCAACTCACCCATGGTCTTCTCATCCATAACCTTTTTGATTTTCATTCACCCCTTTGCATCACCCCTCTCTGCCTACAAAGTGCGCAATAATTGTTTTTCTTTTACGTCCTCAAGCAATATCGTATGTTTTACACATCATCGCACGAGGCAGTAGTTGCCTGTTTTTATTGTAACACGCTACCTTCCCTAGCCCTTCATAGGTGCCTGGTGCTCTGTGAAGATGGAGGGCGTGCGGGACGGAGAGGTCAAGCAATGGTAAGATTGTCCATGCTCGTTACGTTAATCGGCTTACGTCGCACTTATTACGATAGGACAGTAGTACCATTCCGATGCTCTCCGAAGTGTATCATGCGATTCTCAAGTACTGAGTGTCGCACAGTAGATCTATCCCCCTGATGCTCGTCGCTCCTTGTCAACGTTATCGCTCCTCCTTGGATCGGATACAACAGAAAGTTTGATGCATGTATTAGTACTACAAACTAGGACCCGTCAAAGTACCGAGTAGGGGGGACATACTCGAGCGATGACCTAATACATCAGGCTACGGCTTGACAAGGCGCGTCTTCCTCACTTCATCGAACATTTCTCCAAAATACCCTTTCGTTCCGAAGGACCACTCCATGTCTGCAGTCACCCGTTGCCCAAGCCCGTCGAAGTATCGTTGTAGGTCTGCGTCTAGTTCTTCTCCCCACGAGGTCAAGTTCGTGCGTTCCCCGAAGTAGGCATGCATCAATCTTTTGCACTCCTCCCCAACGAATTTGGCGGCCGTCTGCAGATCCATTCCCCGCTCGTGCATCAATATCGTCACGATATTGCTCCCACTGTGCCCTTTGTTGTGTTCCACCTTGAACGAATATACATCCTGGATGTTTGCTAGTCAATATATCATGGTCATACTCTTCCTCAAAGTACAAACATCGGACCACCAAACAATGTCGCCCGCAGAATAATACACTCTAAGAAGCCAGGTCTTTGAATGACTTGTTATGCAGGTCTATGTCGAGACCAGATGCTATGAAATCGAACGAAATATGGCTAGCACCGTTGTTTCGTCGTAGAGCAGGACACGACGCAAAATCAAGGATACATTTCTTTTCGCGAAGACGTGCTCCCGAGACAACTGCATGAGCAGTCTTCATTATGCTTGATGAATAGTTTAGCTGAGTTCGGCTGTGGCTTCTCGCAAAACGCGTTCGAAAGCTATACATATACAAGCCTGACCACCCTTCGTGAGCTGAGCGAGCGGTGAGTTGTCTTAATGACCTGGGTCTCCCAAGCAGTTGATGAAGATGTCCCCCACATTTTGTGCGCCAGGCTCGTCCTGTTCGTCGCTAATTTCGTCAACCATCCAGAGAAGATTAAGACAATCGCAGCATGTTTTGAATCTCTCTTCAGAAGTGTAGGGAAACGCTTTCGCTGATAATAATTCGCTGTCTGTGCTGTTGAAAATATCAAGCTGTCTTTCCGTCAGAGTGTTTAATGCATTAATCCAAGTTTTGGATTACGCGCCAATAGTCGCACAGTCTCTAGGGAAGATATTGCCCTTGTGCAGAGGGCATACAGGGGACAGGTCGGGAAGGTGGAACTGGTTTGCAATTTTATGTCTAGTCAGATGAGCGTGGCCAGCTTGTGTTTAATGCGTTAATATTTCATGATGCTGAATCCATAGGTCGCAAAAAGGTTGCAAGAGCAAGTCCTCCGGGGAGTTGCTGAACTCCACTATGCAGAACGATACCCGACTTGGCATGCACTCGAGGAAATTGCGGATCTGACTCCTTCATCACTTTTGCGAACGCCAAGAGCGCCGAGATACGCTTTGACTCCCCTATTCGCGTTGCAAACAAAGTCCCAAAAGAAGACACGTAAAGCTCCCAAGGTGAACGAAGTCGACACTCGATTTCTCATTCACAGACGCAGTCATCGATACCATCCGGACGCGGGACGATGCGAAGTTCGGCAGGTTTCGTTTCCATCGCTGATGCCCACACCAGCAGAAGGGGAGAGTGTGCGAAACTTGATGAGATTTGGTAGATATTCTGAAGAACAAGTCCGTGTCAGAACACTAAACACGATCAAGGAGATACTTCTCTTGAAGCTTGTTGAACACCTAGTCAGTCTCTGGTAAGCATGCAAAATTGGATGCTAGCTGTAGAACCAAGAAGAGAGTTTTCCGAAGATGGAAGGGTGATAGTTTTGCCCTACGTCTCAAAGCTAACTATGACGTCACCTGTCCGGGGCCGTATGCATCATCGGAACGTGGATACTTAGTCACGACGTCCACTGAGTAATTGCCGTCTCATCTCATTTGGCACGCCGACACTTCAGAAGTCTATGCGTGATTATACTGCGCCCGTTTGTCAATGAGATTATTATTAAAGAATCACAGAATGTGGGTGACTAAGGCCTTTCGGCCATAGTCCTATGTCCGCGTGCAAGAAAGGATCTTCCAACTGCTTCAAGGTCAAGTATCCGAGGGAACCCCTCGAGGATTGGGGTCGGTCCATGAGAGGGAATGCCTCGTCATGTACAGCACGGGTATGGGACAGATAAGGGGAGTGGGGACTTCTTGCTTGAAGGCACCACTGCCTGGAGCGGCCACTGGGTAATTTTACGCTGACATCGCTAGGAAATCCACAAGGGGGATCCGATAAGCAACGTGAATAGGCTTCTGCTGGGGCGGACTAGAGCACAGAGCAATTCATTCCTGCCATTATTAGGTTTGTGAAATTACAGACGAAAAACCTGTGTTTTTCTAGCGTCAGACCTGTGTCATACAGCCTCGAGGCAATCTAGACCAATTCTAATGCAAGGTGCCGCGAGGCTGGCATGAATAGAGTAACTCTCACCTCGCCACATTGGCTCGCAATCTGTGTCCAGTCAAAGGTGAGTAAATACTGTCTACCGACGTTGACGCCGGTTTTGACAACTAGACGAGGGTTACTTTGAGAGCAACGACACTTGAGAATGGGACTGCTCATCAGCGAGGATGAACTCGTGCGAAATGCCATGGAGCAACTGATGCCACTGCTGAGTAGTGTGGCTTCTGTGTTCTCACTGTGCATAATGATGTGCACATTCACGTACTGCGTCCGGGAATGTCTTAGGGATAGAAGGGAGAGGAAGCTACATGTGGAACAACTGAAGCAACTACAGCGTACGGGTGGTGGGAAGAAACTGACGGAGTGATCTGGTGAGTAGCTGGTGATCTAAATCTAACAAACGTATATTGAACCTCGTCGTGTTACCAGAGCAATCCAGAGGTACCATTTGAACTGCGCAAGGGGCTTGCCACAACACGTTCTGTGGAACCCATGTTCAGGCCGCATCCGAAAAGTATTTGTTCTGAGCGATACGAGCCATCTGCGGACCAAGCATAAGATCGACTGCTAGAACGACTGTCCTACATAGAGTAGATCGTTCCAACATGGGACA
>JBBPKO010000005.1:209394-228867 GCA_038089295.1 Xerocomus amazonicus
TTTGGGACTACAAATCTTAGCAAGGTCTCCAGGTCGGAGATGTTTTCCTGAAGAATGTCTACTTCTCTACCAACACTGCGACGAAGCAGATTTCACTTGCAAAGCTGACTGCAACTTGAATTACCTCCCTCTTCATCTTCACACCTCACCATTCGTCGCTGGTTCGAATCGCGCGTTGTTATTTGTATTCCTACATTGATTACTCTGACAATATACGAATGAATGTTCGGGATTTTGGGAAGTGTCAGATTATTGTGACTACTTTTTCCGGAGAAGTTCCTTAGCCACTTCCTCGTTGTCCGCTGTCTGGTCTGGTAACCAAAATGCCTGTGAACAATAAACACCATGATAGAGTAGTGGCACCGAGCACGTACCAGTTCTGCGCCAGCAGTAACCATCATCGCTAGTCGCGGATTGAAACGTACGCATCTGGAGGGGCCAGGATGGCCATCCAGGCTTGCTAGAGGCTGAAGGCGTAATGGTGGTGTCTTGAGATCAACCTGGCCGGTCCGTGTAGGTAGGTTCTGGACATCCCAAACTACGACCCGCCCGTCAAGGCTCCCGCTTATGACATATTTGCTATCGGGTGTCCATGAAATCTCCTCTCCACTGTTGCCTCTGACGGGGTCTATACTTTGGGGGGCATCCATACGCCGACGTTCAAGCCCGATCCGTCCCTCTAATTTGGCAAGAAGATGGCCTTCAAAAGCATCGACGATGTAGTGTGCGTCGCCTGAGCAACCCACCAGAATATATTTTCCATTTGAAGAGAAAGAGAGTGAGGTCATGAAGATTGGTCGAGGCGGATAGCTGATGAGAGCCAAAGTCGGGTCCTCGAGTGTGATGGTGAGGAAGGGTGCCTTGTCGTAGTTTGCTTGATCGTATAACAAGATTCGTGAATATTGGTTGACTGCCACTGCAAAGACAATTCCAGACGTGTCGTACGCAATCACTGGTGCGGCAGGGAGATTTAGTAGTCCACGACACGTAGGCACGCGAAGGTCCCAAAGACGAACTGTCTTGTCCATTGAGCCGGACATGAATCCATCATCCACGGGCGACATTTCAAGTGATATTACACGTTGTTTATGACCCTTGAAATACTGCAAATATTTATTGTCGTGTAGGGAGTGATACCGTATGGTGTCGTCTTCCTTGGTAGAGGCATGTACAACCGTCGTGTTCTTGTGAGTGAATCGAGGAAGATCAACTCCATACTTTTTCGAATACAGCGTTTTCAGGTGTCTGTTTTCCACTCAGGTCAACTGCAACAGAGTTCACAATGAGGATAACTTGCTTGCCCGTCTTACAGCTATATAACCGAAATGTCTCATCTTCAGATGCTGTCAGAACTTGATCACCTCTATCATCAAAGGTTATTGCGGTGATATGTCGTGGACCGATATTCACTCTCGAGCTACCTCCAGGCGTTGGCGGTGGTGTGGGTTCTACAGCGCCTTTGAAGATTTTTGCAGGCTTGAACTTGGTCTAAGATGCAATGCCACTGAACACACACTAACGTCATGGGTAATAATGAGACTCACCATTAGCCCATTAGAAAGTAGTATCGTCGAAGGTGTCGGATTGACACCATTTGTGGTTGCTGCTGGCAATGGTGGTGGTGCCATGCAAGTCAAGCCAACGAACCCACGCTGAGTTTGAACACGCAACTTGCAAGCTCAAGCCATGGCGGAGGACGAGACCGCAAAATTGTGGAAAGTTAACCGGACGATACATGAGCTCGTCAAGGACAGAGTCGGTCGACTTCATAACCCCATCCAGTACAGAAATCTTACCGAAAAGATGAGCTAGGGATACCAAGTCTCGGACGAAGAAATCAACATGGACCTCACCACCTTCCGAGCACACTACGCGAATAGTGGGGGAAGCGTGGAGTGCGTGACTGTCCCAAGCTGTCGGACCACAGGAGCTCATTCACTAGGCAGTCGAAATCAGCTTAATTTCTTCACCAACTCGCGGGATAACCCTGCCGACCAGATATTTATCTTCTTCTCGGATGAGAGGAGTGTTGGTGTCAAAACGATGCGGAAGTACGTGTCATTCCAAGTCGATCGATTCATGTGCTAACCGAGCTGTAAGATTACTTGGTATCCTTGAGGAGAAGTCCATCCAGAGAGGAATCATCATCTTTCCGGGGAACATGACGCCGTCAGCGCGAAAAGTGCGATCCGGAGTTCTCACCTGAGCCCGCTAAGTTGGTTCTGACTTTATCGTTTCCTAGGTGATCGCAGCAATGTCTCAGCAATACCGTCTCGAAGAATTTTCCGAGGCCGATTTACTGGTCAACATAACGCACCACACCCTGGTTCCTCGTCACGAGGTTCTTACACCAGACCAAAAGAAAGAATTACTCCTGAAATAGTATGGTTTGCTTTCCTTCAGCATTATGCATGCTAATTGGGATTCAGTCGACTAAAGGAAACGCAACTTCCTCGCATCCAACTGGCTGATCCTGTCGCTCGTTATTACGGCCTTCGACGCGGCCAAGTAGTCAAAATTACCCGCCCTAGTGAGACGAGCGGGCGGTACACAAGTTACCGTATATGTTTCTGAGCCGGGCCTCGTTTTCTTGTCCTTGTAATTGCTTTAACATCTCCTGTAATGTAGCGAGCGGACAAAGAGTGATTTATCAAGCAGTGCGTATTTTCTTGGTTACAGAGTTCGCCGCGTTTCTTGTCAGCTCTTCTTTACCAATTCAACCGTTAGCTGCATGCGCCGATCAGACTGACTCATAGAAGCGGTGTAAAAGGCCAAGTCTCTGTCCAAGCGTGTTTCGGTTTCCAACGCCCGAATCAACAACTGTACGATTCTGGGTATCGCCCGGTAACGAGCTAGCTTTGTTAGGCAAGTCGTTGATTTCACACTCAAACTCTCATCTTCATTTTACTCATAGCAACTCGAAGAGCTGTGACGGATCACGGTATCCTGGAGACCTCGAACCACACCCACAATTTCAACGGTTGGTGATTGGGACGCTCGCCGTTGCTGCGCGTTTGCCCATCGACAGCTTGCAGAAGCTTTTGTGCCGCGGTTCGCCACTTGCCCAGATGATAACTCGGTATTCGTAGGCAACGAGGGAAGACGGTCGGGTTGAAGCATCCATCACATCACGATTCACGGGCTGCCGTCTGCTTTCGATGGCCGCCTTTTCTTTCCCATGGTGTTTTCTCGCGCGCAACGTACCAAACGCTGTGCAGGCACCAATCAGTCACTTCATGCCGCAATGATTGATGCGCTTGGTAATGAATCTCTTGTTATGAATTACGGCTGCTCGTGAAATGGTTACCCCGCGGTTCGTTTGTTCGTTTGGTTCGCCATCCTAGCCCACAGTCAACTCATGACGGAATGACTAGTAGTTGACTCTGTAATTTTTTTTTCCAACAGGTTAAAATTGTTGTGACTTTATCAACCAATGGTCCAGGATTAGACGTATCATTCACCCACAAATAGTCTCCCGAACTTACCAGTGCGTAAAGATCAAGAGAGTATGCCAAGCCACTCGTGTCCTTCAGGTTCATACCATCAGAGCAAAACATTCGTGATGGGTTCATGTTGATGTGTGTACACAGCGATCTTTGCATGCAAACCTACAGACACTAGATAGATATACTCGTGCGACCTTAGTCGCTTTTGTCCTCAACTTGCCCATTCAACCAAGAGGTCGTGGTGACACATCTACCCAGATGGGTTTGACACTGACCCGTCACGGTGTCGCTTGAGCAAGCGATCCAATGCTTCCTTCTGTCCCACTGCAAGCTCTCCGCTCTGGATGCCCGAGTGGTAGATACGAAGGAGCGAATCAACGTCGTCCATGGATTGTGTGCGAACATCAGCAAGCTCCTTAATCTTGGCGGTAGCGTCTTTGACCTGCATCGTGTTAGTCAGTCGCTGATTATGAACTACTCAAACAAATTGAAACACCTCGTCGTCAGTGAGCTGGAGCCCGAGCTGTTCGACACGGCTTTTGACAGCATTCCAGCCGGTGAGCCGGTGACTACGACAACGATAAGATGACGGCGTCGCCAAATGGTGCTTGCATCACTTACCCGATGGAAACATACCGAGTCAAGCCAAAGTCTTCGGGCTTCAAGATCTCGTAGGTGCTCGGGTTATTGAGGATTGCCTTGGCATGGATACCGGCCTTGTGTGTAAATGCGCAGTAACCGCTGAGGGTGGTATAGATGAGACGAGTCAGACACGAAGGAGGTATGCGCACGTAATGGGGTTCATGAATGGCACGTTGACCCCGACGGCTTCAGCAACAAGATTTTCGATTTCGCGCAGCATAGGCAGGTTGTACTTGGACTTGACGTACTCCGGGTTGGCGGCGTAAAGACAGGCGATGAGGCCACCAAGTGGGGTGATGCCCACACGCTCCCCGATTCCGAGGACGGCTGGGAGATATGGGTAAAGGGACGATGCGGAACTGCAAGGACGTACACGTATCAATATGGGTGGCTCCAGCTTCAAGGGCGGTATATGCGTTGGCAATAGCTAGAAAAAAGTTCAGGACAACAGGATTCGGAAAGTAAGTGCAAAAACGTGCCCATGCCGGTATCATTGTGGAGATGAATTTCAATGTCACAACCGACGACACCTCTCAGGGTCCTGACGAGGTCATAGACTTGCCTCGGATTGGCACAACCGACGGTGTCAGCGATGCCTACGCGGTTAACACCGATCTTGTCTACGGTTTGGTATATTGAGAGAAGGTCAACGAGATCTGAGCGGAAGGAATCTTCTGAAGAGAAACGGACTTCGATTCCCTTGGACTTGACGAATGTGATGACCTCGATTGCGGTTTTGGTGATATAATTCATATCCTTTCCATGAGAGAACTCGCGAAGGAAGGACGAAGTGCCAATGACGACGTCGACACCGTCGACACCTATGCGTAAGATGAAAGGAGGTTATAACTGGTGAAGAAAGGGACGGACCTGTTTCGACAGCGATGCGAGCGTCATCCATGTGGCAACGAATGTGGGTGAGGATCTTTGCCTTGAGGCCGAGTTTGCAGATAGCCTCGCAATCGATGCGGGACTGTTCTGATGCGACGGGGGAGGTGAGTTCGATGTATTCTATGCCAAGGGCATCGAGGGCCTTTGCGATGGCGATCTTTGTCTTTGTGTCGAAGAAGGCATTGGCAAACTGTTCGCCCTCTAGAGTGCATATGAACGAAGGGGGGAGAGTGAGAAGAAAGCACTGACCTCTGAGAGTGCTCTCGATGATATTGAAGTTGGAGATGTTGCTCAAGAAATCGGAGGCGCGTGGAGCATAGGGGTTCCGACGTTGGTGAACACCGTTGAGACCGTTCGAATGACCGTTCGAGGTCGGGACTTGGTTACCTTGGACGCACATGGGAGAGCGAGAGAAAGATCGAGTCACTCAAAATGATCATCAACCGTAAATATATATCTGTCTTTTTTTTTTTTTTTTTTTTCCCTACACCACCCGTCGCTCGCATCTCGTCTCTTCGTGCACCTGTCCACATCGCAAGTCACAGTACGACATGCCACATTTCTTGCAGCGATAGGCACCCTTGTACCCACACACCGAGCAGAACATCCGTGGTGGTACCGGGGATACGGGTGCACTCGCAGACAAGTAGGATGGCTGTGTCGGAGGTAGTGATCCGATGCCCTAACGATGTACTGTCAGTCAGTATTGGTGCTCTAGCCGGGCGAACACGACGCACGCTCTCTTCGATGAGTGCAGTGAGTCCCTTGCGGTACAGAATCGCCGTACGCACGTTCATCGTCGACTTTTTCCGTTTGGTATTGACAGCGGTGAATGTCCGCTTGTCCGAAACGACGGTTTGTCGTGCTCGGAACTTTGATTTCTGTGTGGACGATGCTTCGGGATCTGAGTCGGGTTCGTTGAGCAGCGATGAGGCTGCATAGTTTGTGCGCTAGACAGTCGTGGTTAGACAAGCCTATGGTCAACGGTCGGACCGACCTCGAGCTCCTCAAGGTGTCTCTTTGTGCGCTTCGCGATTACATCTGGTGTGAATACTTGCTTCGACTGTCTGTCCGCTGCAGTGGTGGTGTTAGCTTGACGCGGCTGGCCACGACGACGGCGACGACAAGGAGCTACTCACCGTGTTCCCTCGTCGCTCGTGGCATGATCAGTTGTCACGTGAGAGAATGGTGTGATCTGGTCTTCATCTTCCTCATCGACGACGACGACGACGACGATGGCTCCCGACGAGCTCCAGACGCCCGAGCCAGACACCCCGTACAGACCCCGCCAGCCGTATCGATTCTCTACGCTCTGCGCGACAGTCGAGAACCCAGATCACAAGGACCAATACGGCTCATCGTCTGTTCCGATTTACCAGACCGCCACTTTCAAAGGTGTCAGTGGCGAATACGACTACACTCGCAGCGGAAACCCAACACGCACTCATCTTGGTCCGTCTCTTTGTCCTCCTCCTCCCCGTCACTCATCGTCTTACAGAACATCACATCGCAAAGATCTCCTCCGCAGCTCATGCATTTGCCGTCTCCTCTGGCATGGCCGCCCTCGACACTATTCTCCGTCTGCTCAAACCTGCGGACGCTATCATCGCCGGCGACGACCTCTACGGCGGCACCAACCGTCTCCTCTCCTACCTCCAGACCCACCAGGGCATCACCGTTTACCACGTCGACACCACAGACCCTTCCACAGTCACCCCCCTGCTCAATCCCAATAACAACATCGCCATGGTCCTCCTCGAGTCTCCCACTAACCCCCTCCTCAAGATCGTCGATCTCGCCAGAATCGCCAAGGACGCTAAGGAACGCTGCCCCGACGCTATCGTCGTCGTAGACAACACCATGATGAGTCCCGCTCTGCAGCGGCCCCTCGAACATGGTGCAGACATCGTCTATGACAGCGCAACAAAATACCTGTCTGGCCATCACGATCTCATGGCCGGCGTCATCACCTGCAACAGGGACGACATTGCAAAAGTAAGCTCTCTTTTCATAACACCACTTGTGCTCACACCCGCAATCTCAGAAAATAGCGTTCACTATCAACGCGACCGGGAATGCACTCACCCCCTTCGATTGCTTCCTTCTCCTTCGAGGAACAAAGACACTTTCACTCCGTCTCACGCAACAATCACGGACCGCTGCCCTGGTCGCAGACTATCTCTACTCCCTTGGTTTTCCTACCTTCTACCCCGGACTCCCCGACCACCCCAACCGCGATATCCATGAACGCATCTCAACCGGTTATGGTGCAGTCTTGAGTTTCACAACAGGCGACAAGGACGTCAGCGAACGTATCGTCGCCGGCGCACGCTTGTGGTCTGTCAGCGTCAGTTTTGGTTGCGTCAATTCATTGATCAGCATGCCTTGTGCCATGTCGTACGTCGTGCTCCCCTCCGTCTCTCTTTTTTTTTGTTGTCTCATGTAGCTAGGCACGCTTCTATTCCTGCAGCGACCCGCGCAGCACGTGGTCTCCCAGAAGATCTCATCCGCCTTTGTGTCGGAATCGAAGACGCCTCCGATCTACTCGACGACCTCGAGCGTGCCCTCATCGATGCGGGTGCTGTACGCCGCACTCTAAAGGGTGTCGAACGGGTGCGCACCACCATCCATGAAGCCGTCGCAAAATTGGCTTTGGAAAGTTGCATTGCCCAGGGCGAGAGTGTCGCGTTACAGCCACATGAGAAACAATGGATCGTGTCCTCTCCCGGAAAGGTAATCTTGTTCGGAGAACATGCGGTCGTATATGGTGTACCTGCACTCGCTGCTTCCGTATCTCTCCGGTGCTATGCCCTCGCTACACCCCACCACGCAACGTCCAGTGGTACGGTCAATGTGCACTTTGTAGACATCGATGCCTACGGATTCAAATACCAATGGGACATAGATACCCTCCCTTGGCGAGCTGTTCCTGGTGAGTTGTTTCGTGTCTGTCCCCTCCTGACTCATTTGCTGGTCGCGCAATCAGCTACCTCCCTCGCCAGCGAGATTCCCCTAGATCTCGAGTTTCTTGAGGAAATTTCTAGAGTCGCGCTCCCAGAGGCACTGGGGTCACATGCACGTCAGGCTAGCCTTGCGTTTCTCTATCTATACATGACATTCGCCAAGGGCTTCGAAAGCACGATCAGGTACGGCCCCGCGTCTTAAGGAATACATGTACTGACGCATTTTGTCTATTTCTTAAGGCCATCATTCACTTTGACTGTCCGTGCTACTCTTCCTGTAGGCGCTGGACTTGGATCTTCGGCAGCTTTCTCGGTATGTGCAACTACTGCACTTATGTTGATTACGGGTCGTATTTCTCCTCCACCATCCGGTTCTTATCCAAACCCTCCACTACAAACAGCAGACAGACTTGCCAAGTCCATCGCGGACACCGTCAACACCTATGCCTTCCTTTCCGAAAAGATCCTACACGGCAATCCCAGTGGTGTTGACAATTCTGTCGCTGTATACGGTGGAGGCCTGCTGTATACGAAATCCATTCCGAGCGAAGGCAAGCAAGGAGGGATGGTTACCATCAAAGGGTATGTCTCGTTTTGCCGCACATCATTATTACACTGCTTCTCACCCTTCTGTCCGCTGCGTGTCCAGGTTCACCTCTCACAGCTTCCTACTCACGGACACGCGTGTCCCTCGAAACACTAAAGAGCTCGTGGGTCGTGTCGGCAAGCAGAAAGCGGGAGAACCATCGAGGGTAGAAAAGATTCTAAATGATATCCAGCAAATAGTTGAAAAGGCCAGCTGTGTACTCTCGGAATCTGGAAGCAAGGAGACCCTGGCGGTGCGTCGTCTGTGTGCAGATTGCACTTTCGTCTGATACGTCAAACTGTCCCAGACTCTCATCGACGAAAACCACAGGCTCCTTGATCAACTTGGTGTTTCCCATCCGTCCTTGGAAGCAGTACGCCGGATTACTGGTGCCGATCCATACAACCTTGCTACAAAGCTGACCGGTGCGGGAGGCGGCGGATGTGCTGTGACGCTCATACCAGAAGGTCTGCAACTCACCCTCCCTCGTCTCTGTCATGGGATCGTCCCACCTGACGCCTCTTTGCCCAGAATTCTCTCCGTCCAAACTGACTGCTCTCGTTTCCTCGCTCGAATCCGAGACATGTACGTCGGAGAACTTTAAAACGTACCTTGTGGGTGTCGGTGGACTCGGCCTGGGAATACTCACCCAGCGTGCGAGTGCTTCTGGCCTCCCTACGCCCCCTGTACATGACTCGGACACGCTCGAAACAACGTTCGCGAACACGCCCAAAGGAGAGCTTGGAGGATGGCTGGAAACCGTGGGCAAATGGGCATACGTGTAACTCCTCAAGTCATCGATGACTTTGCCGTTCATCCGGCCCTTGTATTATTCATAAAGGCAACTGCATATTAAATTTATGCTTCAGCTAAGGTAGAACTTGCGATGTTTGTAAACACAGCCCTCGTCAACGCGTGTTCATTTGCGCTCTTTTCTCTGAAGTTCGAGCCCACAGGAATTGACTAGCTAATACATTTCAAGGGGTTCGACCTGGAATGCTAATAGGGACACAATAAAGGGAGTTGGGCTTACAAGAAAACAGACAAGGTGATCACAAGGCATGGATGATATGATATGAACATCAATGTGATAGTAAAACATGAAAACACGAGACAATCAGTCGTTCATGAGAGGACCGATACGGACCGATACAGTGGGATCAGATGACGATCACATCAAAATCGTTAGAGTCCCGAGAAGAAATCTAGCAGATGTTTGAATCCGACATTGTCCAGGATGTGCATGGGTGTTTGCACAGGTGTAAACTGTGAAATGCGATGAGTATATTGGGTCAAGCGAGACCCAGTTTGTGAAACATGTCATCTAGTGTTTTGAATGCAACAGGTTTCACCAAACTGAGAACTGTGTCAGATCCGGTGAATTATTGGTGTCGAGCGGTAGAAAACGCACTATCCGTCCATTCCAGCCTCGAATGCTTTTCGCTTATCTTCGAGTGAGGACATGCCTGTCAGCGCTAGGATCAAGCTTGACTGCTGACTTGAGCGCGCACGCTCAATTTGGCGGATCTGGACAGTGGCGCCAACACCTCCCTGGGGCGTGAATATCGGTAGATTGCACCACAAATAACAGCTTACCGTCTAGCACTGGCATCGATAAATCCAACAGCACTACGCTAAGACAGTATAAATCCAAGCTCCGGACGGAGAACCATCACTCACTCGAACGGGCCATCAGCCCGAAAGATTTCAACTCCTTGTCGACCATCCACGGCTTCGCGATACTCAAAACCCTTGAAGACCATGAGAAAACATTGTCAACGTTGGTTGCTTTCCCAAACCTTCTTGGTGAGCCACTTGGCACTACCTCACAAGTAATTCAGTGAAATGTGCATCACAAAGATGTGGTCACCCACAGCAAGTTACGAAGGATATTGTTGTCTTCCACGACTAATACCTTCCGGTTTTGTTTGGCCGAATCATCAGATCCGACTGATGGTCTGAGTAAGCCCCCAGCAGCCTCGACCTCTACTGTTGAACTGCTGATGTTCGACAACGTCACCGCCTCTTCGGGGTCCGTGGGTTGGAAGACAATGCTTTTCTCCGATTCTGGGGATATCGAAACGGTTACCCCGGGAATATTCGTAGATAAAAACGTTGTCTGGTCTCGCCAGTTATCAATGCTCCCGCGTCGGCGTTTGTCTATGACAGACTCTGGGTAGTCGTCTGCGAAAATGGTCGACTGAAGAGAAATACTGTCATCGGAAGTCATGCCTGAGGTATTGGGATTTGTTATGCGATGATGTTGTCGCTGCCTCGCTCGGAGAAGCTGCTTCAGGGCCGTACGAAGTCTGAAGGGTCCACCGGGCTTATGCACAATGCGACAAAAGCCACCACTGTTTTCATACGCGTTGCAAATCCCAATTACACGGGGGCTTCCCCTACTCGAGGAAAGAATAATAAATGATCTGTAGATGTCCATCTTCTCGAGGGCAGTGGCGATGGGTGACGGATCCTCGTTTATAATGACGATATCACCAAGCTCGGCACCCTCTGGCTGGGGCGTGAAACCCCACCAGGAAATGAGGTATTTGCGGAGGACTTCATTGAGAAGTTGAACACCACGGCCTCGTTTCCTGAAACCAAGGAATGAGATCACTGGTGGTCGGGTCTGGCCGTCAAAGAAAAATGGGTCTTGGATGCTACTCGAGCCCTCTTCAGGCAGTTCAGCTTCAAAGACCACTTTGATATCCGTGCCCACGTTCTCCTCACTGAGTACCTCTACTTTGCCAGCGACACTCGGGGATCGGACGATGCTATTCACAATCGCAAGTCCCAATCCTGTGCCAGCCTGTAGAGGGTTCTCTTGCGAGAACGGGTGGAATAGATGGTTCTAACATTAACATATATATAACGATTTTCGATCCTCGAGTAAACGAATTGACCTTGAGAAAATTTTGACTGATGCCTTTCCCAGTGTCGCTCACACAGATCTCAATTTTGAC
Organism: Xerocomus amazonicus; assembly: GCA_038089295.1. NCBI lineage: Eukaryota > Fungi > Basidiomycota > Agaricomycetes > Boletales > Boletaceae > Xerocomus > Xerocomus amazonicus. The sequence goes on from JBBPKO010000005.1 coordinate 220,886, forward strand.
CGTGTTGTTCGCAATTTCTTCGGGGGCAGTAATTTGTTTCAGCGACACGTGTATATAGCCACTCTGTTCAAGTGAGCGAAGGCGCAAACAGACAACGATCCACCTACTGTTGTGAACTTGAGGCTGTTCCCGAACAAGTTCATTAGCACGCGGCGTATGCCGCCTTTGTCGCACTTAAGCAGCCACCCCTATGGAATTCTGGCCTCAGTAAAATGAAGGAGTTTTCCTCACAATGGACCTACTCCTTCGCGACGATCAATATCAACGACGATCTCGACGCTCTGAGAGGATGCTGGAGCAGTCATGACGCTTGATGCTCGCTGATTTGAATTGGGTGCATATACGCTGCCTATCTCGGAAACCTTGGACGAGTTGCGTGCGCAATAACCTATCCATGACCCGTCAATCGCTTCTTCAACAAGTTGTTCCAAGTCCACTCTAGGCACACATCGCTGTGTGACTTCTTTAACTCTGCGAGTGTCAAGTGACATACCTTGTCCGGTTGATGACGTTGTCGACACCACCTGATTTCATGTTCCCACTGAGTTTTGTGAAATCCAGCACGTGATTCACAGTTTCTACGAGTGATGTACCGCATGCCTGTACGGTGTGCAAGAAGGACGTTTGACCGTGGTTCAGTGGTGTGTCAGCCAGTAATTCCGCGGCTGCCAATATCTGTGTCGAGAGCTCGGTCAAGCATCTCACCATGGAAAACCCAACGTACTCCGTGAAGCGGCGTCCGCAGTTCGTGGGATATACTAGATGTTCGTGAGATATCGGTGGCAGAGTGGGACGGTATATACATACTTCGATATAAATAGACTTTTGGCTTGATCTGCAAGCATCATGCGTCGTTTCAGCACAGCAGAAAGGATAATTACACCTGATATAATATTAGACTTCGTCGCGTGCACATACGGAACGGTACCAATTGCACGCAAATAAGAGAGTTCATGACCTTCCAACTACACCGAGGTCGTAAACAAGTGACATTTTCATGTATCCATGACTTACAAAGCGTCGCGATGGATCAGAGGCATTGTAGGCGCAGATCAGCGCGAAAGGTCGCTTATCGATATTAAAGACCGGGACCGCTTTCCTAGGGTGAGTGGATGTCCAACTGCTGATAGATTCGGTCACTCACTCAAGGCATACTGTATATGGGTTGGCAGGAAGGGGCGGAAGCAAACTGGCAGGATTCCTTCCGAAATCTTGCCGTACGGATGTTGCTCAAAGAATGCGTTAAGCTTGGTTTGCTCATCCGCGGTGAGTATTCGAGAAGTTGCACGTGTTTGAGTATCGCCATGATGTATCGCCACAGAAACAGTCGCTTCTGCACTGAGTGTTTCAAGTACCTCGCAATGTGAGACATCCATGACCAGGACTTCTTCCACATCAAGCGTGCGTTTCACAAGCTTGGCTGCACGGTCATATATCTTGTCCATGGATACTGAGGCATACATATCAGCGTCCTGGGGTTCTTCTTGGTCGATCTCGAGGCACTCTCTACTAAATTGCTCCATCTGGGAAAACATTATGGGGATATGTTGGTATCAAGTAAAATGTCTCACAGATGTCTGGATCTTATCGCGTATGCGAAGTTGAATCTGCAGAAAGGGTTATGACAAAATATCGGGTGTTTCAGGCGTAACTTGACCTTATCTCTCCACAATTCCATCTCACGCATTACGACAGCCTTGACGAGATGTTAAGCATCACAAACGGTATCAAATATTTTGCCCACCGCAAATTCCTTGAGAGTGTGTCGCTGACGAGGCGAGAACTCTTGCCTCGGTGAATCATCGATTAGAGCCAGACTATCATTATATGAGCCCCGTACGATAGAATATCCGAATGTATCACCTCCCAATGTTATACCCGTCTTGTGTCCGTAGCGGTGCACCCGCATAAAATCGAGTGAGGGGGTTTCCAGTCACGAACGGCTAGACAGGCGTCAACAGAAGGCAAATGGGAAATTTACAAGCACTGATGGCATTCTTACGCACGTGCTTCGCGAAACGCCAATCTGCGAGTGTGTCCAGGACTACGGTTGGTTCATCGCCGCTGCGAAGATATCAAAAAGACACAAAGCAAGAACACCGTGACGCACCGCTGTAGAATACTATGTGCACAGAACGAAGTCAACCGAGGACAAGGCGTGAACGATGCTCCACCTGCTGTGTAGGTTGGGGTTAGTGGAAGGCGGACAACGAGCCCGAACACAAACACTGAGATTTGAACCACCTGTTGAACAGAAGTTAGTAGTCTTGCGAAAAATTACAACGTAGACATCGTACTGTTCTGTACCGTCAACCAGGGAGATATACACACTTTTGGTATTAAAAACAAGTTTGACCAAGTGAGCAATCCGATCAAAATTGATATCAGGAGCAGTGTTCCAGATGTTGAATCTTGTTAACTCGCGTCAGTTGATTTCGTCCCGAGTAGTCATAAGCACTATACACTTACTTGTAGAGAGCGCGCCTTCGCTCGAGTTCATCAGGAGGATTAGGCGGAGCAAGATATCCCAGTTCCAGGAACATTTGTTCCTCCTTCGCGGCACGTCCTGTTCTGTAGCTACTCAACGTGTCAGATACCGACCGTCCGCCGAGCAGCCTTCTTTCTGAAACGAGGGAGATTGGTAAAGGAGAGGATGTTTGGCGAGTAAGACATATTCGTCGCGGTAATGCTGGAGTGGACCCATTAATGTGGATAGCTTCATTGTCTCGTTGAACATTGACATATTCTTGCCATACACTAGGTACATCAGGAGTAAAACGAGGGTCAGTATCCATAGTGTTCGTACGGGAACTGGCCGCGGTGAAGTAGTCTTCTTCAGGCTGTTCGTTGGGTGATTGACGAGGCGAAGGGGCGGAGGGGGGCAGGATGGAGGTGTTCCAGGCGGGATCCACAGGAAACTGAGCATCGCCAGTTGGCGAAGCGGGATTTGAGCCTTGTATTGTGAACAGTCGATCGAAACCGTCAACCACGTCCTGGGTTCCTTCCCAGAAACTGCCTAGGCGTGTTTTGCGGTTGTTTCCGGGTGTTCCAGGATTGAGCGGAGGGCTATATTCCGGTGCATGGGCTCCGGGGATCGCGGCATGTACGCCACGCATAGGATCGGTAAGTTCATGCTCAGGAGACGGTAATGCAAGCGGAGATATGTTTACTCTGGCGGCAGCCAAACGCATGGTGGCTGCGGTGGTAGTCGCGTCTGGAGCCAGCTGGGTTCCGTCAAGAGAAAGCTGCATTGCATGGCTAGTCGTTGGTCTGAGATCGTTGAACGATTTACGGAAGCGACGGCCAACTAGTGAAGATTGCGGTAGGGGGAGCTTTGAGAAGTGCTTCTCAGGAGAGACGGTAAGATTGTTCTTGAGATCCTTGTCGCTGGGAGGATCAATGCTTGGTGAAAGGAAAAAAGGGTTCCCGGGACGCAGGCATTCTGGTGCAACACAGTGGTTCAATTTCTGAAGGGGTGTAATGGAGGGTGTGTCAGAGGATGGGGACTGCACGCCGGACCAAATGGGATCGAAAACGGAACGAGGGGGATGAGGGGTCCGGTGAGGGTTCCACTGTCCTGCAGCGTAAGCGGCCAAAAAGGTGACCCAATCATAAGAGGGTATTGGCATTGGTGACTGAGGATCGGTCATGCCATCTTTGGATTGGCGTTAGGGTAGAGAGGGAGAGAGAGAGAGAGGGGGGGGAATGCATACCGCTCAGGGTGTCGCAGCGAGAAGCATAATCGGATGTGTCGATGTTGGAACGTAGGTGAGGGGTTGTCTGGGGAGGGTGGGCTGTAGATCGCGGAGGAAGACGAGTACGCATACCTGGATGTTCTGGATGTCCTGGGTCGGAAGGACGAACGGGCGTTCAAGAATGGAAGCTGTCGCGGGTCTATGAGGTCTGCGGGTGTGCTCTAACTCGTTTGGGAAGAGCTGGAATGGCATCTGGCACGCGGGGTCTTTCAGAAACGGCAGAGGCGTAGAGGCGGCGGGACAGGGCTCATCGTTTGGCATGATCACGAGGAAGAGACAACATACCACCGATAGAAAGAGAGAGTGAGAGAGTGAGTGAAAGTGACTATGCTATGACTGCTGCTACTAACCCAGTCACATGACTACACCTCCACCATGACGAGCATGCTCCACATGTACAATGGTAACGTCAAATTATCGTTCTGCTCAGACAATGCCTCTAACACTGATGACAACACCGCAACAACCCCGTACCGTACCATCTAGATTCATACGTCAGTTGTTATTTCACATTCTCTCAACTGGCGTGCGTACCGAGAATCGCTCCGTAAGCCCAAGCACACGCAGTACCCAAGCACACGCTATCACAGACATCGCAAATGCGATGCTCCCCTCGATCGTCTTGGATGAACTTGCCGACCATCGGTGTCTTCCGACCCGCTTCCCCACAATTGACGCAAGCGCGTCCCCAACGCCCAGCGCGAGAATTCCAGTATACATCAGAATCTGTGATGGCCTGCTTCGTCTTCACTTAGTCACCAATCGTCCCACTGACCATCCACTCACCCTTCAAGCCATACCGACCCTGCACACCCCGTCAGCAAATAAAAGTGGCTCAATATCGCCGTCCCACGATCCTTGTGGTCGAGAAACTCGTTCATGAACAAATGCACAACTGCACCAAAGGGATATATGGCAAAGTATCGCACATATTCCGCAAAGATGAACAGTGAAAATGCAGCACTGAACGATAGGTGCGTGAATGCCGGCTGATTCACGCTCATTAGCAACATGCATGACTGGCAAGCAGACACCACTGACATCAACAGCCACACCAGGCAAAAACATCACCACCGCCAACGCATGGAAGAACTTGCGGCGAGCATTTACGCTTAATGTTGGGACGTGCTTGTCAGCAGCGTCCAGTATGTCCGTCGCCACCTGCGTTCCGTTGGGCAAGTTCGGCAAGTTCGCAAAACCCAGCCCTAACCCTGCTGTTGCTGTTGGGGTAGATGTCGCAAATTCGGAGGACTTCTGGATTTGGATCACCGGAGCCAAAAGAGTCCCATTATCCCCCAAGTTAGCCCCCGCGTTTCGTGCCTTATACTTCCGAGACCTCAACACCTGTCGATTCCAGCCTGCAACGCTTATGCTACAGAGCAGGGCCCAATATCCCAACAACAACGGTCGGGTCCACTTTTTCTTGTCGTCAAAGATCCAAAAGATCACCCACAACCATGGGTCGCGTTTGCCGAGGCAGAGCCACGTCCACGGGCCGATGAGACCGGCCACAATCACAATTGTACCGATATAGAATCCAGCAGCCAGCGCTCGCTGATGCCTAGGCTTCTCATCCGGGAATTTGAGTCGACGAACGGGTCGCTGTGCTATGTGGCGTGATAGCGCAAGTAATGGAGATAGAAGGAACCCAGTAAGTACCGAGCCAGCAATGAGGGCAATTTGAAAAATCAGAAGGGGAGTCGGAAGCCGATACGTTTTGATAAAAGGCGTCCTCTTCGGCCACAACTTGGTTGGAATTAATCAACTGACCTCATCTACGCCCTCCCTGTTTGCTCACCTGTGCCCTTGTAAGATTCAGTAGCTCCGTACCTAAACACAATCCACCAAAGCACACAAGGGCAAGCTCCCCCAAGGTGAAACTTCCATGAGCCAATCGTAAAGCCACATACAGGCAGAACTGGAAGAACACGGAGCCCACGACGATGTCGAAATAACTAAGGTCTGTGCCATTCAACAAGCCAACCAGAAACGCGCAATTGGGATACTCACTCTGCCACAGGTGGATACCATTCTTCGCAAGCAGATACCGGACAAGTAGTGCAACTAGGGTTAAGCCATATGAATATGCCCAATATGTCCAAGTCCGCCGCGCCTCGCTACGCGGCACAGAACCACGCTCACCCTCAGGCACGTTTAGTGCCTTGCAGTACTTTGCTTCGTACCACGACGAAGAGATGATCTGGGCCAGGAGAATGAAAGAACAGAGGGTCGCGTAGTCGACCAGGGCACGCCTAGACAGTGTGAGAGCATCTAGAGCAGATAGTGACACATGGACATTCTCTAGAATACGAGGGGCTTCTATCAGCCAGTCAGGAGGCACCAAAGACGGGTTGGCCAGTGCAGTTTGGCGAAGCGAGGAAAACAGCAAGGCAACTGTGATAAGGGGTGCAAATGAAAATCCTGTCAGTGCGCCATCATCCTGACAGTCCCTAAGACACATGAGCGACCTGTACGGATCCTTCGGGCAGTGACACACCTAAAATTTTTTGGCACACTCATCCACATAAATCCGAAATGTGCTCTATTTGTGGGTAGTCGTGCAGCACCGCCACGTCTACTTTCCCGAGACTCCATGCGAGGGGACGATGGACGGACGTCGACTACATCAGAGGGATGCAGAATAGGCGTTTTCTTGACGAAAGAACAATGACTCCAAATAACATAAATAATGCAGGTAATTATGAGTATGTCTATCTCTGCAAAAAAAGGGTGTGCGCATATAGGTTGGTTATGAGTATAAATTCTTACCTGAGCATGACATAGGATCAGGGGTGTGCAAAAACCTGAAAGCAGAAACTAGTTTCCGATTTGCATAGAACAGAGAACTGAGGAGCAGGAAAGATTCTGCCAAACTCCGTGTATCAGCAGAAAAAATCCAGGTTAAGCTGCTAAATGGAACTGGAACGTGAAGAGAAATCTCCCCAGGAAGGAGAGAACGGGACATTGGTTGCGTTCGATGACGAACATAAGGCGTGTGATTGCTCGTTGTTTGATGGGGGCTCTGGCCAGAACCGTTCGCTGTGCGGATGTGCGGAGAACGTGACCGTGTAAATGATTGCCTACGCCCTGATGTACCATTCGTCTTTTGTTCCGCGATGTGCTCCGCAAAAAGGGGACTGAGAGTGCGCTGCAGAGGTGATTGTTGTTGTTTCTTTTTCCTCAATGTTTCTCGCACGTCTTTCCGTAAGCTCTTCAAAGACGTGCGACGCCCACGGTCAAGATACTGTCGGTCGTCCGTGTCCTCGCCGGCTGTGTCTGAGTCTGAATCATCACTGTCATACCGTGTCAGCGCAATAGACAGCCGAGGGGGTGGTCATACCTCGATGACCCAGCATGATAAGTGGAGCTCAAATCAACGTTGTTGCCCTCCGGTGGTATGACGTCCACGGTGAACGAGCTGGGGCGTCGTTTTGACGACCTGACATTGAGAAACGGCCTCCTAGATGAATCTGCACGCCCAGAAGCATTCTTGGCGGATGGTGGTGATGGTGAAGATGGTGAGCGAGGCAGTTTGGCAGATTTCGGAGCGAGGGCTGAGTACGTGTTGCAATTTTGCCTGCCAAAGTCGAGTCTCAAAAGCAGTGCTGTCGATTCTGAATTAGGATCTCGGTGGCACGATCCATAAAAGGCGACCGAAAAACGCGAACGCGTCTCTTGGTCTCGTTCGCCGATAAAATGTCTGGCGAAAAACGCGTCGTTTACCTTGCAGACGTTGAAACAACCGCGTCACCATCATGCGACGCGTCGACAACGCCCAATGCGTCTCAAGACAAGCAGACTGCTTCTGCGAATCCCTTGAAGCGACAGCGTACACTCATGGACATGCTCACTGCACCGAAGGACTCACAGTCGGAAAAGGCTACGCGGTCCAAAGCAAAGAAAGCAAAGCTGGATAATTTGGACTCATCCTTGGTAGATGCTGCCAAATCAAAAGCAGCAAGCTCTTCTAATCTGCAGCGTCTCAACTTTATCCCGTTCTCCCTAGTCGAATTCAAAGAGTCAATTCCGGAGGATCAGAGACACTTGCTTGAGCTCGAGTGTGCATGCATGGGCAAAAGTTGGTGAGTTCTGGGTGCTCTCAATTTCACCCATAGCCCGTCCCACATCATGCTAGGCTCAAGGTCCTCCAGAATGAAGTTAAGAAGTCATACTTTATATCCCTGAAGAAATTCCTTTGGGAGGAGGGCGTGAGACGTCCCGAAGATG
>JBBPKO010000006.1:0-16087 GCA_038089295.1 Xerocomus amazonicus
CTCTCCCCGCCGCACCAGACTCGCAAACCACCCCGCCAGACGGTTCGCAACAGCAGCCGAATCCTCCCCACCCGCAGACCCCAGACTCGACCGCATCGTCGACGACATCTCGAACCTGACTCTCCTTCAGGCCGCAGACCTCGTCTCACTCCTCAAGGCAAGCACACCCCATCAGACAACCCGTCGTGCTCATTCCCTCACAGACTCGTCTAAATATACAAGAGATTGCTTTACCGGCCGCCTCGGTGTCTGCTCCCACGACTGCCTCTACACCCACCGAAGAAGCTGCTGCCGAGGTGCGGTGACAGGACCGCCCGTGTATCCGTGTCTTGACGTTTCTGCAGGAAAAACCCAAGGAAAAGACCATTTTCAACGTCACGCTTAAATCGTTTGATGCCACAGCCAAGCCAAAAGTTATTCGTGAGGTAAAGGCGCTCGTGCCAAATCTTACCCTCATTGATGTGCGTGCCGTTACTTATCACATTAGATTGCCCATTGACCATTCTTAACAGGCAAAGAAGTTCGTCGAGTCTGTCCCAAAAGTTCTCAAAGAGAATCTCTCCAAAGAGGACGCGGATAAACTAAAATCGACCTTTGAAGCTCTCGGGGCAACAATTTTACTCGAATAATTTGCAGCCTGACATCGTTTGGGTAATCCACGCTTATTCACTAGAGTGACGATGCATAATGTTCACGGTGTGACAATACGGTAAAAATTACATCGAGGACCGAACGCAAGAAAAACACGGGTGGAATAAAAAAAAAACATGAGCGAGAAATGCCCTAGTCCTCCGAAAGATAACGGTATTCAAAGCGGAAATCGCTCTTCTTGCGTTGGCACCACGAACCCTCCCAGTCAAAGTAGACATATACACCTTGCTCATACTCCTCCGTGATGGCCTGGGGTTCCGAGTGTCGCTGGAACCACGTCAGATACTTGACATGGAACCGCCACGATTGGCGCTTGAGTTCCTTGGCGGCGAGGTACCTGTTCACCACCATTCATCCCCCCGTCACGTAGAAACAAGCGAAACGGCATACTGTTGATATGTCCCTGGGAGGTAGTAAAAAATGTAAAATAGGGTTTCCACGTCGATCTGTGAAAACAGAGCAGGCGAGCTCAACACAGGGTGTGGTGTCTGTGGGTAAAACGAAGGGGTGCTGAAGGGGTGCCGTGGGACGTAATACTTAGGCCTGGATACGGTGAGTACAGTTACTCGACTACAATGTTTCACCTCACTTCTCTGTGTCGACGGGCTGAGGAGCGTGTGTGTAGCCTCCCTCCAAAAGCTTGTGAACTTCCCCTAGATTGTTCATACGTTGCGGGGCTGCACGCGTCTAGGCGAACAGTATAACCAAGCAAGCTTGTCACTCACCTTTCTGTTTCACTGTCTCAAATGATGCAACAAGATCTGACAGGGACCCAGGGAACGTAGTTGTCATCGGTCGACCCGGTGCTTGTTGAGCATGGTTTACTGACGGTGGTCTGAGCATTCCTGCGTTCGACTGCTCCTGATTACCCGATGGTTGCTCAGCAGGCGGTAGTGCTTTAACGCCAGGGGGATACGAAGGCGGTTGCGACAGTGTAGTCGAAGATGCTGGAGGGCCAGCAGTAGATGGTTGTTGAACTTGTCGAGGCAGTGGCGACGGCCCAACTAAAGCAGGTTGTGGTGCGGAGAGCTGTGGTGGTTGGGCTGCACCATTGGCTTGAGGCTGTTGCGTATCTGAGGACACAGTTGGCTGATTACGCCATTCATTCAGCTGCATTAATCATGAGACAGTGACTGACGAAAAACGTACTTGAACAGCAGGGGATGCAGCCCTGGGCAGCATAGGTGATGTTGCAGGCTCTGTACATGTTCTTACCTAATTCCAATCAACACGTGGAATCGAGCACCATACCTTTGTGGATCGTAGATCGTTGTGGAGATGACGATGCAGCAGGACCGCTCAGAGAACTTGGTACTGCCTCCGAGATTGCAGGTGAATCTTGGCTCGAGTAAAAAGACCCGTCTGGTTGATGCGATGCGGAAGCGGACGATAACATCGGGCTCGTTACAGAAGGGTGAGTGAGACTGGGCGATGACAACAGCTGTGACTCTTGCATGCTCTGTGATATTGAAGGGGCTATTGACGGTGCTGTTAATGGTACTGGTGCAGCGGTCGTCAGTACGCTTGATGTTGTTTGTGTTGTCGGTGTCGGCGGTACCGTTGTCGTCGTCGTAGACGAGACGGCAGCGGCAGCGGCAGCAGCATAACGAATCGGAGGTAGCGTTGCTGGAGGACGAGGAGCTGGCAAACCTGCCTTCAATATGCTGGACATTGGCTGCTGCGCAAAATTGGGATTTGGTGGTAGTTTTGCTGAATCCATGGAGTTATTTTGAACGCGAGTACGACGAAAACGAAGCGCTTACACTCTGGTACCAGCGAAGTCTCTGTAAGGTGACTTTCAGGCAGGGGGAGCACACACGTGATTCGAGACTCACTCCGTACTTGTAAACTCACCCCGGGTTTCTTCTGAACTGGGCTATCGTCCCGTTTGCTGCCACTTGCGACACTTTCCTCATCCTTGTCGTGTTTCTTGGCCGATCTTTGAGGTAGTTCTGACACCAAGTAAGGAGGGATGGTGGGCCAGACGATGAGCAAGTTTACCTTCGCTCTGTACATCGGAATCATCGCTGGCGTCATTGTCGTCATTGGCTAAACCGAATTTCTCCTCTTCTTCTTCGAGATGGAGGTCATCGTAGAGTTCCATGTCCTCGTCAAAGTCTTCTTCCTGGTGTGTTGAATGAGAATCACTCCACACAGATAGACCGGAGGACAGACAGTGTTATTCTCGACGAAATAAGACACGTCTTCCTTGAGAGCGAGGACACGGTCGGTGGAGAGAGAACCATTGTCAAGTAAACGAAGGATGAGCTCGAGACGACTAATGTGCCATTTTCGACGTTCGTTGAGATGCTCGAGATCGTCAAGACGACCTGCTGCTGATGACTGACCCTTTCCGCGTTTCTTACCAGCGCCCTGAAGGGACTCGATCTGAGCTTCGGACTGTTCTACTTGGAGGGTGAGGTCTTCGACAGATTGCTGTAGCCATGCTGTGACCTCTAGCTTCTCCTGTGCCTTTGGGTCCAGCTTGGCGGACTGGGTGAGGCCCTCCTTGGAAAACGCCTTTGTTTTCATTTCCTTTTCGCAGGCTTTGAACTTTTCCATTTGCTATACCGGGGAGGTCAGCTTGTGTCAGACGGAAAGCAGCAGCAGACGGAGACGTGAACAGCTCCGGATGATGCGGCCATCGGCTGAAAGGATACGGGGGCACGAAGGATGTGTACGCACCGTCTCGATGAGTCTTCGGTTTTCAAGGAGGAGGGACTTGTCCTTGATGTCGTTGCTCGCGACCCATGTCTTTATCTGGTCGCGTAGTCGCTGGAGCTTCTTGATCTGAGTTTTGAGGTCCGTCTCGAGTTTCTCCTTCTGGGTCTGGTTTGTGGACGCCTGCATCTTGTCGTAGATGCTCTCGAAGAGTTCCACACCCTCTGCAACTTTTTTGAGAGTGCGGTCTATCTCGGCTGTGTGTGGTATTGAGCTGGCGATGTCGAGAACGGGTCGCTCGACGTACTCTGTAGTTTTCTTGCTGCCATGGTTGTGTGGAGAAGGCGATATAGTCGGTTACATAATCAGAGACGGGTTTCTTGACCGGGTGCCATGATGAAGACGTTGCGCAAGTCGAGGAATGCGAGCACCCGTCTACAGATATCCGCACCGATATCCCTCCCAAAACCAACAGCAAAAGTCATACGAGCCATCGCTTCAGCAAGCCCAGTCTCGCCCCAGCATCTCCCCTTTCAAAAGGGCGACTTCTTCTACTTGACCTCGGATCCAATCCAAGACGAACACAATTATTTCGCGTACAACCCCGTCACGGGCGCACGCGGACTTGTGCCAAAGAACTTGTTCGAGGAGTTCTCCTCAAACACCCCGTATGTCATCTTCCCCGTCTCTACCCGCCCCCTCACACCTGTAACTACAGCGTCCGCGCTTCTAACATCCCTCCTGCACAACCGGCAACCCCAAAGACACGCGTATTTTATGCCGTCGTCCTTCACGATTTCGTCGCCGAGCGTGCAGACGAACTTGATGCCAAGGCAGGCGATCCAATCTCTGTCGTCGCCCAGTCTAATCGCGAGTGGTTCGTCGCCAAGCCCATCGGCAGGCTCGGTCGCCCAGGCTTAATCCCCGCCTCTTTTGTCCAGCTTTTTGACCCTGCCTCCAATCTCCCGATCGACGATGTCAATGCACTCATGGACCGCGGCGACCTCCCAAAGGTCGAGGACTGGAAGAAGGCCATGATCAACTACAAACAGAATAGCATCCCTCTCGGTGTCATCGAGGACCAGCCTGTTGTTCCCACCAGCCCCTACTCTCAGACCACCTCCCCCTCTCTCCCACAGCCTGGTTCCGCCCCTGCACCCATTTCTCACCCACCCGCAGCCGCCGCTTCCCCTCCCGCTGCCACTCCTGCACCCCGCCCCCTTTCACCAATCCCATTACCGGATGGCATTCTTCTCACCGCGGACGTCGTCTCCTTCCACTACGAGATGGAAGAATATTGGTTCCGAGTCGATGCCATCTTTCAGCCCTACGACCCCTATGACCCTCACATCCTCCCAAAAGCCAAACAACTCGTCCTCTTCAGATCCTACAGTGACTTTTACGACTTCCAAGTCACCCTCCTCGACACTTTTCCTCGTGAAGCCGGTCGTGAAGGCGGCTCCAACCGTATTCTCCCCTTCATGCCCGGACCCGCGGACAAGGTTGACGATGAAGTCACTGCCATCCGACGCGTCGAGCTTGACAAGTACATACGCGAACTCTGCGCCTTAAACTCCATTGGTGCATCTTACATTTTGGAGCACCAACTCATCCGCAATTTCCTCTCTGTAAAATCGGGTGATGTAGAGAATGACATCGAGCCCTGCTATGAAGAAATTAGTGCGTTATTTTCCGAAGGCACAGAGGGTGACGCCGCCGGAATCACACGCGAATTTGAGGAACAAGTACGCGACACACTTGACAAGATGACACTCTCCAATCGGGACGACCGCAGTGATGCATCAGATTATGGGGAGGATCCTACACCACCCCTGCAGCCCCACCCAAAAACAAGCGGGGCTACCCACCAACGATCCGACACGCTTGCCTCTGTCCGTCGGGTAGATCCACACTATGATCGGAATGGAGAATTGCCATCACCTCACCGTGAACGGCCACGTGTCAACGTCTCGCGGGTGTCACATGGGTCCAGTGCCTCAAATACGCAATGGTCCGAGCACGCCACGCCATCGCCATCATCGTTGCGCTCGTCTCAGCCGTCCCTGACGACCCGTTCTCGGTCACAGTCCTCAGCTGCAGCCAATTTGAATGCTCCCCCCATGTCTGCGGGTAACCCACAGATCGCTTTTGTCAAAATCAAGATTTTTGACTGTGTTACGGATGACTTGATCGCAATCCGTGTCCATCCAAAGGTGACGCACTCGGAGCTGATGGACAAGGTCCAAGCCCGCCTCGGTTCGAGTATATCCAGCCTGCGGTACCGCGATAGTCTGCGCACCGAGTTTGTTGGTATCTGGAATGACGAAGACCTGCACCTCTGGATAGACAAAACAGAAAAACATGTCCTGTATGCTGATTAATCATCTAGTGGGACCAGATCGGTTGAGGATATCGGTTATATTTATCAGTTTCGTTCCTTGGCCTTGAGTGTATTCTTTTCTTTTCGTTGTCGTGCTGGATGGTGTCCAGCGCTGTATTCATCTCACGTTCCATTTTGTAGTACTTTTTTCTGTAGTGATGATCCTTGTTGGTATGTAGTCGTACCGTAATTGGCCAATACTGAAGTACTGACATGTCTCGTCCTCAAGGCATCCAAGCACCCTCTGAAACCCTTCCCCCTACAGCGAGAGCAATCGCGCTTCTTCTCGCATCGACACCCACTGTGCAAGATGCCCAACCGGGCGTCCTGCACCAACTCTTGGAGTTTGCCCATCGCTACACTTCCCAAGTCCTGTCAGATGCTCAAGTGTACGCAGAACACGCCGGACGCTCCGGCGCATCCAAAATAGAGATGGACGACATCGTCCTGGCGGTGCAGGCGCGCGTCGGATGGGAATTTGGTGGGCGCGTGCCAAAGGAGGTGTGTCTCCGTCCGTTGATTGTATGCGTTGCTCACATCCATGTCGCCCCCGGCGCGGCCCCTAGTACCTCATGTCCCTGGCATCGCAGACGAATGCGACACCCCTCCCCACAGTCCCTGAGGTCTTTGGCGTCCGGCTCCCACCCTCCTCCGAGACGTTGACGTCTGTCAACTTTGACCTCGTACCAAACAAGCCCCCTCCGACCGTTAAACTATATGACGAGGAAATCGAAGAGATAGAGGACGAGGACGAGGACGAGGAGGGGGTTCCAGTAGCACAAGAGGACGAAGAAGAAGATGCTGACATGGAGCCTGCTGCGATTCCCGTCGCTAATGCGCCGATCACGCCAACGGACATCGAGATGGGAGAGACGCCTGCACCAGTCATAGCGGGCGAAGTGCCCGAGGAGGGCAGCGAAAATGGTGAAGAAGCGGATCTGTTTGGAGGAGGTGGAGACGATGAAGACGAGGAGAGTAATGCAGACGAAGCGATGGAGGAGGTGCAGACAACCAGCACACCTTCCAGTGGTGTCAAGCGGAAACTGGTGGAGGAAGAAGATTACGATTGATTATGTACAACAGAAAAGTATTGGCTTAGGACAATCTAATGTGCACCATAAATACAAGGAGAGACGAGATGAACCCAAAGTAATTCCCCGAACGTGTATGTCTTTGGCCTTCACTGCCGCATGAGAACAGCGATGATGATGACTAGTAGGGCGACGAGGATAAGAATGATGGCGCTCCATGCTGCAAGGTAATACGGGGTCAACACAAGGTAGAAAGGGGTAAGGGAACTGACATTGACCACTCCTGATATCTTCAGGGATACTGACCACGCGTATCGAGCTGTCCACACCACCAGAAACGAGCAGCTTTGAAGTAGGGCTGAATCGAAGGGTAGTGATCGGGAACTCGTGGGCTTTCAAGATCGATAACAGTGGCTATTGGTCCCGATACCAATGTCAGTGCATCAGAATTCGTACGGTCTAGCTCACCGTCAACGTGTTTGAGTCCAACACACCGAGACTATAGTCGGAAGCACCAAATGCAAGCAGCTCGCCATTCGGGCTGTGAATTTCTCTTTGCCTGCCGGCCTACGCGTGTCAAAACAGCACACGTACCTCACATCAAGGCACGTCAAGTTACCATCACAGATCTTCCGTACTGTTTCCAGGCTGGCGTCCACGGAGCCGTCTTTTTCGATGACTCTCCATTTCAGAATATATGCTCGTTTCTTGGCAAGCTTCGCGTGTTTAACACGAGGCAGGGTAACATTTACCACGGTATATAGTGTGCCCCCACGTGTGGGATGCAGTCTACGAAAACGGTAAGCAAGATAGGATCAAAGGGATGTGGGGACTCACCGTACTGCACGAAATGTGATGGCTGACCCAGACGGGACTGTGGGTATCGGGGGTAGCTCAATAGTCTTTATTATGTCAAGCGGAGACTGATCTGACGTAGGCTGTATGTCACCCTTTGTCGCATCGTCGCCACTGGTATGGGTGGGGAGAACGTATACTAAAATATTCGAAGTAGTAGCCAAATAAAGCTGGAACGGTGAGGTTCATAAGGAAACCAAGGAGGATGCAGATTGACTCACGTAAGATGGAGAGAATGTTGCATCGTATATTTCTCCTCTGCTTGCCACTGAGGGGCTCACGGGGAGAAGGGTGCCGTAGTCGAGAAGAGAGAACTGAATTGCACGGTTGAGTGATTGTAAAACGCGAACAAAGGACGTGTTACATCGTGAGCACCGGCAACAACCAAGTATCTGCCACCCGGCGAGAGGACAGTCACGCGCTGAAAGTCGGGTCACTCACACAACATGATTTGGTTTTACTAAGACACGGACCTGATAATCATCCAAGCTTCCGGACGTAAGCGTGCTGCGAGTCGCCAGTTGTGTGAACCTTGCAGCCGGGGTCAATGGCAGGTATCAGGTAGAGTGAGAGATATACTTGTACCGGTCCTTGTTCACCAAGAACTTTCTGCAGTTCTCGTTCTCCCCTTTTCTCAGCTTTTTTTCACTGCTATTTATGCCACACACGAAAGTCCCGCTCTGCAACCGCGGATTACCAGGAATGCACAAAGTGTCAAATATGTGATACCTCAGGATGAGCAACCATGCTCATTGGCGCATCCTCATCCTTGTCTAATTCCAGCTCGCTCAAAATGTGCAGCTTCCTATCGTCGGATACACGGAATAGCCTCTAGTATATACGGTGAACGGACGCATCCTGATGGGTAGTAGACATACTAGTTTGTTCTTTATCCCCGTTCTTGAAGCACCACCGCCAGCTCCAACAAGGACCTGGTTGTCTGCAATGAATGCGGATGAGTAGACGGGAAAGGCGGGAAAGGAATGTGCAGTATGTAGTGTGCGCATGTTCACTGGCTTTTCAAGTCTGCTACGTTTAGACGAGTATGCGTGTGAACGATGTTCTCTGCTGTAATCCGTCGCTCGCACCTTACTCCCGTGTCCTCATGTCCTCCTGGATTCCCTCAGACGATGAAGGAATCGTCCTACCGCACCTCACCTTACAGGCTGTTGTCGGTATTACTGTGTCCATCGCGGGCAACGTACTGATATCATTTGCCCTTAACCTCCAAAAACTTGCACATCTAAGACTCGACCGCGAGCGCCAAAACGGTCTACCGGACACGGAAAGGGAGGGCAGACCACCAGGACGCGACACAAACGGAAGGCATCTCGCTCACTCGGCCTCCGCGCCTCATTTCAGCGCAGGCCAGCAGGCAATAGGAGAGGATCACACGTTCGAGGCGCAGCCATTAATACCAAAACGATCCCAGAATCAGGTTCCTTCATCTTCGTATGGCTTGTCCGATTACAATTCTTCCATTGCTGGGGGTGACTCCAGAAGTCGGAGGAGCAGCATAGCTGCGCGTGCCAGACTGCGTCAGCGAGAACAGCCCTTCGTCTCACACTTTTTGCCTTTGCGATTTGTGCTTAGGCGTCGAAATTCGTCGAGTACCCGCACGGAGAGTTCAGCGTTACCGGCGGATGACCCATTTTCCCAACGGAACACTCGGACGAATCATCGCGACAAGGGCAAAGTCCCTTCTATGGTCAGGGATGAAAAAGAAAGCGACTACTTGCGCTCCAAATTATGGTTTGTCATCAATGCATTCTTGAATTCTTGTCCCCAAACCTGGTCATCTAGGTGGTCTGGTTTTGTTTTGATGAACATTGGCGAAACCGGAAACTTCATTTCTTACGCGTTCGCACCTGCTTCAGTCGTTGCACCGCTTGGGACGGTAAGATGTTTTACTCCATCTCTTTCGAAATGATCATCTCAGTTGGCTCTCAAGTTTGCATTGGTTGCGAACTGCTTCTTTGCACCTTTACTCTTGAAAGAATGCTTCCGTCTGGTAATGTACATTAAATCCGACTTAAGAGTGTATCTGAATGGGTGCACACAGCGTGACGTTTTCGGGATCTTGCTTGCTGTCATCGGGGCGACAACCGTGGTATTCTCTTCCCCCTCATCTGACGGCCCGCCACCCATATTGACATCCGAAGCCCTACTGGAAGCGATAACGCGTCGCCCGTTCGTGATATTCTCAATTGTATATTTGGTGTTGGCGGTCCTCCTTGGTGGCCTGAGTGAAGGTAGCATAGGGAGGCGTGTGGTTGTGATCGACGTTGGCTTGTGTGCTCTTTTTGGTAGGGTATCGCGATATTGCACGATCGGATCGCGGCTAACCTTGTGGGCAGGCGGCTTTACAGTGCTGGCGACCAAGGCGATTTCCACCCTCTTGACGGAGCAATGGGTGAAAATGATGACCGAATGGATTACATACCCCATTCTAGCAGTCAGCGCGGTCACTCTAGGCGTGTTCTCTGCACTGATGGTCCCCTGATGTAGGTGCTTGTCATCACAGGTGTCCTCCAGATTCGATATCTGAACCGAGCATTGAAACGTTTTGATTCCAAAATCGTTATCCCAACTCAATTTGTATTTTTCACGCTATCTGCTGTTGTCGGATCTGCGGTCCTTTATGGAGACTTCCGGCGAGCCTCGTTCCACGAAATGTTGACATTTCTCTATGGCTGTGCGGCTACCTTCAGCGGGGTATTCGTCATTGCGAGCAGTCCGACCGGAAATACAAGCGAACAGGTGCACGATGAAGAACGGCATGATCCAGGAGGCAGGCGGGAGGTAGCCTCGAGGATCGATTCGCTGGGAGTCCGAAGTCATTCAGGCCAAGGAACGCCGAGGACTGATGCGCGCGAGATCCCTGTGCTCAGGCACAAGCATAGCACTGTGAGTTTGGTAGGATACACACCTGTCCAGAATCTGTTACTAGTACACACACCACCAAGAGATCGAGAGAGGGGAAGAGTTGGTGATACTATGCTTTGATATTCATGCTGCACTACTCGTACCGGACACCTAGAATTATAGGAAATAAATAAATAATAGCAGCTGCGTTCATTATGTAATTTATGCTTATTTTTTTATTACACGTTCTCACACTCCAAAAAAGGCATAGAAGAGGGAAAATGCTGTATGACGTCAGGCAGCGGAGCTCCAACAAGCCTCGATGACAAAAAGGACGTGCAGTGCATACATCCACCAGCTCTTCCCCACCTCCTTCTTACCTCCCACTACCTCCATCCTCGGCTTCGTCGTCGACAACAGCGACAATGCCCGCCGTGGTGACCGCTTTCAAGAGTATGTACCCCTTTCGCCTTTTTGGAAAGTCGCAATCCCAACTCCGACCCCAAAAACCTCCACGTTGCTAGATCTCATCCGTAAACACCAAAATACTCGTCAGACCGACGCAGACTCTCAGGAACACATAAACTCACCACAATCACTATCATCTAATACCAGAAAACAGCCGCAGAACCCAGAACCCGCAACATCTCCTGTGGAACGATCCGCGCCTTCTCATCCTCTTCCTGAACCCAACTCGCAAGGAGAGATGACCGTCAGATCGGATGGCCGTCGCACGAAATCAAATATGCCCACATACAAGGGACTAGAAAACTTCAAGCTCGTATCTCAGATGGGAGAGTCAGTATATGACGCTGTATATCTGATCGGAAACATGACGCGTGCATCGTTTCAGTGGAGCTTTTTCGAACGTCTACAAGGCGATCGACCTTTCGACCGGTGAAAAAGTGGCTGGTGAGTCCATCGGTGCTAGTGTTAAGCCGCGCCCTTGCCTAAACACATCACTCAGTCAAGGTGGTTCGAAAGCACGAACTGAACGCATCACAGGTAAATGGCCTGTCCCAGAGCTTGTCTTCTAGTAGTTCATATTACCCCAACCCTCCCTTCTCATATCCCTTCCGGTCCCCGCCTGCGCACACATACACCGTTTCGTCCCTCTGTAAGGCCGGCGAAAAATATCTCAGCCCTCACTTTAAGAATAAGCCGCGCATGACAGAGGTGACATCTTCGCATTCTGTTCCAAATCCAATGCCATGGCACTAATAACGCTTGCTTTATCTCAAGCGTGCAAATATTCTCAAAGGTGCGTTTCGCAAGCTGGGACCTACAGCAAGCTCTGAATAGTTTGCAGAGGTTCAAATAATGCGTGGTGTGAATCATCCATCGATAGTCAAGTTAATCTCGTTCTCCGAATCGCCGGACTTCTATTTCCTTGTCCTCGAGCGTGCGTACTGTCTTCCCCATCCATCTAGCAATTTGAATCACGTGCTACTCTAGTAATGGAAGGGGGGGAACTATTCCACCAGATTGTTAAACTCACGTACTTCAGCGAAAGTCTTGCGAGACACGTCATTCTTCAAGTCGCGCAGGGTATCCGACACTTGCACGAAGAGCGTGGCGTGGTTCATCGGTAGGCTTCTCCTTGGCCGAATGTTGACCCTATGTCCTCACTATCATCGTTTTTCTTTCTTGTTGTACAGAGACATCAAGCCGGAAAATTTGCTCTTTGAACGAATACCTATAATTCCCTCAAAAGTATTCATACGACGACCGTATGACGAGGACAAAGAGGATGAGGGCGAATTTATACCTGGGATCGGTGGCGGCGGAATTGGGCAAGTCAAGATCGCCGACTTTGGCTTATCGAAGGTAGTGTGGAACGAGGAGACTATGACTCCGTGTGGGACTGTCGGCTACACCGCTCCTGAGATCGTGAAGGATGAACGTTACTCCAAAAGTGTCGACATGTGGGCGCTCGGTTGCGTTCTTTACACGCTTCTTTGCGGATTCCCGCCTTTTTATGACGAGAGCATCAATGTTCTGACGGAAAAGGTCGCACGAGGGTATTATACGTTTTTGAGTCCCTTTTGGGATCACATTAGCGCTCCAGGTATGTTTCCATTCTCACATTTACAATTCCGTTTCTCATTATATTTCTAGCGAAGGACGTTATCGAGCACCTGCTTTGTGTGGATCCGGCTCAACGATATACCATAGACGAGTTTTTGGCGCACCCTTGGTGTAGCACAGCTTCGGTCGCACAACCTACGCCTACACCCAACACCTACGCTCAAACACCACCCCTCGACTCACCCCTCCTGAGCGCCGCACATGGTGGAATCGAGTCGGCGCGCTCTCCTGGGCTGGCGACTTTGAAGGAAGCGTTCGATATCACCTACGCGGTGCACCGCATGGAAGAAGAGGGGGCACGTCGTCGCGCTTATAACGGACGAGGTGGCGCAGGGGCAAGAGGATTTTTGCATGGTCTCAACGAGGACGACGAAGACTGTTATGCAGATGATGAAATCATACTCAACGAGGCTCGCCACCGCCGAGGTCAAGCCAATGGTGTGGCTTCTGCAGGTATGAAGGCGGTCGGAGCGCGGAACGTGGAACCGTCCGGTGTACCCACCATCGCCGGTGTCACTGACAAGGAGCTGTGGGATGGACGGGCCGGGCCCCGTGATCGCGGCCGCCGCGCTGGAGGTCCGAAAGGCTTCGAGTTGGACATAGACAATGCAACATTACTCGGCCGTCGTAACAAAAAAGCAGAGCCCAAGGCCATAAATCCATCGGTGCAGAGTATTGTCCCACCAGGAAGTCCGATGCATATCGAGTAATTCCCTCGCCGCCAAGTTATATCTTTCATCTTACTCCGGTTAACCCATGTGATTGTTGTCACTCATCATACTTTTCGGGCCATTCTGAAGTCCACGAGCTGGATTTCGTGTTTGTCCGTGATACTATCCTTTCATCGTATGTTGTACTCTTCCTTCTTGGGGACATATAACTGTGCGTAGTGTGTGATACGGCGAAGGACACACGATCTCTACAGCCCCCAATTGAGCCCCACGCACTGTATCTTAATCCTCATGTCGCTGTTGTATAGTTTCACTCCATATCTCGCATATACATTGTAATGGAGCATGGTCAGTCGTCTTCGATCACGAGTAACGAAGCTCCTCCGTCTTTTGTCACTCGACGACGTGTCTTCATCAGAATATAACGCCTCCCAAACTGATTCAACTTTGGGATTTGGCCCGAAACGATGGTCTTCTGAGCTCCCTGGGAAGCCGAAGCCTGTGGGCCATCCGGGAATACTCCGAAGCCAGATGGCGCAAGCACAATAGCTTCGCCAGTCTGCGCGACGTCGCCATATAAGCACGAGTGAGGACTGCCGTGATGGGTCCTTACCTGGAGTCGGACCACGCGATCGAATGCGTCGTCTGCCGATATATCGGCGGATACATGCTTTGCCAAATGTTCCCACCACGACGGCGACGAGAATCGATGTAATATGGCGATGGTGCAGAGATCGAGGAGGACAGGGGGCACGACCGTTGGTTCTGGGGACGAACGTTCGGGAACGGAGGGCTTAGAAAGTGGGAGAGATGCACACCTTGCGTGCTGATGATTAAGCGCATGGCTAGGTGGCGTTGCTCTCGTGAAAGCGTCAGCAAAGATTTTGTCAAACCAGATACGGTCTTGTGCGGGGAGAGATACTAGAAAGAAAAAAAGGTTCGTGGAATGGAGTATGGATAGGGGACAACTTGCCTTATGTGCCTCATCTACAACAAGCACTTTCCCAGTCCCTACGTCTGCCCTCACGAAAAGGCGGGTGATAATCTCAAATAGTCCACACGCCGAAGCAGGATCAATGAATGGGTCAGAAAGATCTACAATGGTCAGTTGTCCAGGTAAAAATCGGTCAGCTCGAGCGGTCGAGCGAGGTCGGGTATCCAAAAAAGATGTTAACAACGCCATGCGTTGTTCCAATCCAGTCAACTGAGCCGGGTTGAACGACTCTTTCTTGTCTTCTAATCGTCTCATAAATTCATCATAGCGAAAGTCCTCCCCAAGATCTCGCAGAATAGACTGCATTCCATCAGTCTCGCCAAGAGGGCCGATAGATGATTGCTTACTAGAACACCTTGAATATAAAGTGGGGCAGACTCGGACGAACCAACAGCCATCATTGAGAGGAAGGCCCGCGCATCAAGTTCGTCCTTCTCAAAAAGGAGCGGCTCAACCTTGACACAGTCCCCAAGAGGGGCATAAACTCCTGTCATCGTCTTGAGCGATGATCGCGACACATAAACTTTAACTCTGGGCGTGTTAACTGCGGGTATGTCTGATAATGCTACCCAGGCTGCCTCGCATGGCCTTGCGCTGGGTCCTCCTTCACCAAAGTGAAGGACAAGACCTGAAAGAGGCTTTTGCAGTAAACCCAACGGGCGTAAGTTCGAAATGAACATGCTCTCTAATAGAATAGAGACTGTGTGTGACTTTCCAGATCCTTGCACCCCACAGACGACCGCCGAGAATGGAGTATTCTATAATCGGAAAGATGTTGGTTTTCAAAGATATATGAACATTGTTCTCACCGTGTTGATATAAAGGCGTGGGTCTGTGGGCGTGTACTCGAAGGATTTATTGCTGCACAAAATGCTGTATATCAAGTAGCAGCCGAGAATATTACATTGACTTACAATATATGGAGAGCGCGCCCAAGAACACCATATTGTGTCATGTTGTCGCGGTACCCCGCGGCCACGTAAGCATCGCGGGTGACTATGGGAGCAGTTCGCAGTTCGTGGTCCCTACTGCGGCCCTTGGTATCAGCGCTGTCATGGAGAAGGGCAAGTTCCCCCTGAACTCGTATGTTAAAAGGAATTCAACACAGCGTTTTGAAACGCACGTAAGCGGATGTGGTATCCACCATTTCTAAAGTGGTTGGATTCAAAGAGGGAACGAAGAACGATGGCTAAAGGTACTCAGTGGTATTAAAGGGGGAGACGAAAAGGGTTATCCACCGTTGCTGTTCCAGCTGGAGATGAAAATCTGGGCCTTATATCCCCACCGCGACCCACCAAAGTACTCCCGTTCTGTAATCGAGTCAGAGATATATTGGCTAATCGTGGCGTTGTGTGAATACTTGAGAAGGATGCGAATTAGATGCGTGTTGGTGAGGATCCGGCGCAGAACGGATGGTGGCCAGCGGTAACAGGCGAGGAGAAGGCGATACCTGGGACTTGCCCATTTTGTGTCTCTTCGGTCCTGGACTTGCAGATGCTCCCTCTATTCCGTTCATCGATTCGAATGGAGAAGGACGGTTCAAATGACCTAAAAGTTGAGGGGACAGGCGTGTACAGCAGGGATAAAGGCCTCTTTATACTTGTACGACACGATGCATACCGGGACTGAGTGCAGCGTGTGAGATTCATGAAAACGCTGTGAAAACGCGACGTCCACATTGGTGTCTTGATCGAAAAGGCTTGGACGGCCGACTCAGTTTGTGGAGTGATCACAAGCAACCTGGGCTAGGACAAGTCGTCAATATCTTCAATGCCCACCTTGTTCGACGTTCCCGGCTGGACCGTACCATCTACCCCGGTCTCTACCCGGCGTCAGTCAAAAAAGCGCAAACGTGCTGCTAGTAGTTCAGAAGAGCAGGAACTACTGCGCA
>JBBPKO010000006.1:16186-36056 GCA_038089295.1 Xerocomus amazonicus
CATGCCTCTGGCCAGAACTCACGCAGAGACAGTACCATATTGGCTTCAGACGTCAAGTGCAATCCTGGCCATCAAATCCGGTCTCGTACTACATATCGGAATTGTCGTCGTATCCTGCCAAAACGGTAGTTGCAGACCTGGGGTGTGGGGATGCCACGCTTGCCCGAGCGCTCATCCCAAAGAGCTTCGTCGTCTTATCGTTCGATCTGGTTTCTGACGGGGCCTATGTAATAGCGGCCGACATTTGCTCCTATGTGCCGTTGCCAGGAACTGAACCACAGTCGACGGAGTCCACCCAGGGCGAGGCGCAGGTCGTTGATGTCGTTGTTTGTGCACTCAGTCTCATGAGTACCAACTGGCCAAAGTGCATCAGAGAGGCTTGGCGAATTCTTAGGCCAGGGTGCGCATCGTATGATGATAACTGGCAAACGAGGATACTCACAGAGTTGGCAGGGGTGAGTTAATGGTTGCTGAGGTTGCGAGCCGATTTTCGAGCGTGGACAAGTTCACGTCGTTGGTCGGTTCGAATGGTTTCAAGCTTCAGAAGAAGGTAGACGTTGCTCATGCGCCAGTTATCAGTGAGTGATTGAGTAACGGTATTTACAGAACGATCAGAACAGTCATTTTACACTGTTTGAGTTCAAAAAGGTCGCAAAAGCGGCGATGTCAGAGCAGCAATGGTCCACGGTGTTGTCTAATGGACGTGTTTTGAAGCCGTGCGAGTATAAAAGACGCTAAGTTGGTAGTGCACGTACACAGTAATTGAAGTTGGACTGCTCGTCCTTATCGTGATGCCGGGAAAGCGACACATTTTATCACACCCCATCGTCAACGCACGGCTGTCACAACTGCGGTTGGCAACGACCAGCCCAAAGGATTTTCGCGAGGCGAGTTGTACCATGACTGACGGCACACCGGCTGAGGGACGAACAGGGTATCTACGACATCAGCTTTGTGTTGGGGGTAGAAGCTTCGAGAGATCTTGAAGAGGAGCCGTTCCAAGGGGTGAGTGATGTACTCCCTCTGGTATTTTGTGCTGACGGCTTCGATAGAACACCCCCGTTGGACCGTTTACAGGGACGGTCATCAAACCGCGGATCGGCCTAACACCCATTCTTAGAGCCGGTTTGGGTATGACAGATGCACTGTTGAAGCTTTTCCCGTATGCAACCAAGATTGTCGAATCATTGCCGTCTATTCATGGATTCGCAGTACAGCACCGGTTTACCACCTTGGCATATTTCGGGAGAAAGTGTTGTTGCAGCCTGTCGAATGTGCGTACCGTTGTGGCGTGTCAATACTGAAGCCAACCTCTGGCAGATTATTCCAAGCTGCCATCTGTGCCACCGGTTGATACGGTGTTTCTCTTGGATCCGCTCGTTGCTACGGGTGGGACGGCGTGTGCTGCCTTGTCGATGTTGCTTGACTGGGGGATTTCTCGTGAGTATTATTGCGTCCATTTCGGAGGTGCACGACAAGAAGTCACATGACACAGTGCGCAGGGTAAAGCTGCTTGTCGTACTCGCATCGGAGGTTGGACTAACACACATTCAGCGCAACTTCCCAGATCTAGAGGTGACAACTCGATCCCGTTGCCATTGACCGATGAGCTGACTCAGGTGTTTCATAAGATCTGGGTTGCTGCTGTGGACCCGAAGCTGACTCAGGATGGACTGGTTTCGCCTGGACTCGGAGACACGGTACGTGGCGAGTCGTGCTGGTACAAGTTATCGCTGATGGTCATTACAGGGCGACAGACTGTTCAACACCGTGCGGGAGTAGATAACCTTCATTAACATGTATGGTTAGATTAGAGCGTCGGTGACCTGCTGCTCGACCGAGTGCTACATGTACATGACTAACGTTGACACGTGATCCGATATTGCACGACTCATCACGGCCGAAACTTGAGGATGATGATTGTCTTCCACTACCAGCCATGGTCTTTTCTTCCCCCTCCATGTCCCCCTCCCCCACTCTCGTCGCACCCTCAGACGACTTAAAATCTCTTCTCTTTCTCTCCCGCGCTCCCTCCCAAGTCTCATCCGCCTCAGATCTCGTCGAGTTCATTGCTTCCTGCACCGCTGCAAGCTCTGCTGTATACCTCTACGACGTCGCAGAGCAGGTTGGCTTCGGAACACTCACAAAGTCATGGGCTGCCTCCCTTGAGCATTCTGCCCCAGTGATCCCTCTCCAGACGAGGGCTGGCGCTGGCCTCAGTCTCGTCGGCCGCTTGTCCGAAGGTACCAGCCAGGATACCATTAATGGCTCCGTCCTCACGGCATACACTACCCCGGCTGGCCTAGCGGCAATGGCAGCATCTCTGACATTCCTCTCCCCTCCTTCCCCCCGTAGTAGGTTGGTCATCCACGTTCCTGCGGTCACTCCTGTCGGAGACGCGTTCACACTTTCCCCCACCCTTGCCCCGCTTTCCACCTCCTTCCGCGTTTTCCCAGAATCTCTTGCGATTATTCTTTCCGCAACCCCACAGGAGTCAGTCGACCTCGCTCTCCTTGCATACGGAGTTACCAACTGTCATGTGGTGCACATTTTTGACCACCACAGCGCCGCTCGTGAAGTCGGTCACAATTTTGTTCTGAACCACGCGAAAGATGTTTCTGGCTTGACTATTTCCGAAGCCGTTCGACTGATTGGCTATGCGCCTTTCGAATTCGTCGGTGACCCGGCTGCCTGTACGGTCTTCGTTCTTCTGAATGGACAACTCGCTCTCATTGCCAGAGCCTTGGTGTCTAGAACCGTGGGGTTGGCAGTCGTAATCGTTAGGGTTCTACGTCCGTGGGCCGCTGATGAACTTCAGAAAATCATACCCTCCACCGCGCAGGAAATTCATGTTTTTGATGACGTCCCTTGCGAATCCAGCCGTGGACCCCTCTTTGCAGACGTATTTGCGTCCCTTTATAATCCCACTCGTTCTGGCCCGATAATCCGCGCTCAGCCAGTTACTCCAAACAAAACGAGGGAATATACATCAGATCCGACTCAATTTTGTACCCGCTTGGCACCATTTTCCCATAAAGTCTCTCCTGATCTCAGTTCGGAGGCATGCACAAAACTTGTGTTCTTCAGAACCCCATCGAACGACGTCACTTTCCTCCACCAGCTCATCGCCGAGACTCTCTCCCGTGGAATTTCCGTCCGTCAGCTGACCGACCATGACGTTTTCAGCAGAGTTGGTGGAATTACTGTAGATCGCACCATCCTCTCCCCAAAGCAGGGCACTGACAACTTTTTGCCCGTCTCCCAAGTATTGCCACTGAACAACAATGGCTTGGCGGATTTTACGTGTATCATTGAACCCCACTTGCTGGAGTCTCATGCTATCATAGATTGCGCTAAACCAGAGTCCGCTGTCCTTGTCGTCACTTCTTCGTCAAGTGCTGATTTACTAGAGAGCATTCCCCCCAATGTTTGGACATCAATCTTGCGACGAAAAATCAGGTTGTTCACCATCGATGCAAGGTTATTGGCATCAAAGTTATGTGAACAAACTGAAATCAGGGGGACCACTGAAAGCCTGATAATCTATCTTGCATTCGTAAGGCTATACCTTGGGAAGGCATCCAATCAGGCAGTACTTCGCAAACTCGCTTTGGGTCTAGTTCCCGATGACATAGACGGTGACACTTTCTCCAAAATCAGTGCATGTACTTGGGAATCGCTCCTTCAAGTCGAGTTACCGATACCTCATGGTCTCCAAGCGCGTTCAGCCACAGACGCCTTGCCCACACTCAGGCGCTTCGAGGTTAATACCATCGCAGTTGACACCGGCTCCCAAACCGTGTATAACGGTTCAACAGTTCACTCTTGGCATGAGGCTGCTAAGCACCTTCTTTTTCCTTCGGTTTTCACGCCTCCACTTCACCTGCCGCCGGTAACTGAAGACTTCCCACAAAACCCATCCCTTCACCCAGAACTCTCCGATCGCACCTACCTGGTAACCTGTACTGTCAATCGACGACTGACTCCTCTTGATTACGACCGCAACGTGTTTCATCTCGAGTTCAACACCGAAGGCACAGGTGTCAAGTATGCTATTGGAGAGGCGCTTGGGGTACACGGTTGGAATGATGCGGTGGAGGTTCTAGATTTCTGTGATTGGTACGGCCTTGATCCGGACCGGGTGATTACTCTCCCCATCCAAGGTGGGGACAGAATGCACAGCCGTACCATATTTCAGGTTCTCCAACAACAGGTCGATCTTTTTGGAGAACCACCTAAATCATTCTACGCTGAGCTCGCACAACATGCTGGTATACCAGCAGAGAAACTCACCTTGCAATTCATTGGTTCCCCAGAAGGTTTATCGACTTTCAAAAAGCTGAACGAAAAGGATACTGTCACATTCGCGCAGGTTCTCAAGCGGTATCGTAGTGCAAAACCAAGCATTGAGAAACTCTGTGAGATAATCGGTGAAATTAAACCTAGACATTACAGTATAGCCAGTGCGCAGAGTGTTGTAGGTGATCGCGTCGACCTATTGGTGGTTGCAGTCGAGTGGACGGCTCCGAATGGTGAACAACTTTGCTGCTTTGTGATCGTAACACACTGAACAGGTGACCAGGGGAACGTCGTTACGGCCAATGTACCCGGTATCTTGCTGGGCTCAAGGTTGGACAAAAAGTGACGGTGTCCGTCAAGCCCAGCGTCATGAAGGTAGAGACACTTGTCGTTCTTCACCTATCATTCTTGACACGCACGGCAGCTGCCTCAAGATGACCAGCAACCGATCATCATGGCTGGGCTGGGCACAGGTGCTGCGCCGTTCCGCGCTTTCCTCCAACACCGCGCATGGCTGTCTCAGAAAGGCGTCAAAGTTGGCCGAACATATTACTATTTCGGTTCTCGGCACCAACACCAAGAGTTCCTCTACGGCGAGGAAATCGAGGCCTATATTCTGGACGAGACCATCACGAAAGCGGGTCTAGCTTTTTCCCGTGATGGTCCCAAGAAGGTTTATATTCAGCACAAAATGCTGGCGGATGCTAAGCTACTGGCGCACGAGTTGAAACACGAGGTTGGCGTGTTCTATTTGTGCGGGCCCACGTGGCCAGTCGCAGATGTTTATGAGGCGTTGGTGGGTGCGTTGATGACGAACGAAAACATGACCAGGGAGTCGGCGGGCGAGTTTCTCGAGTCCTTAAAGGAAGAGGAACGCTATGTACTCGAGGTAATTTTATTGGTTTTTATTTTCCGTGATTCACTTACTTTTGCTGCGTAGGTCTACTGAAAAACTTGCTTCGCAGAATAACATCTAGACTAGAAGGATTCATGCTCTCATCTCGGGTTATGAACGGGATAACACCATTCCCGTTCTGAGATACCTACGCTTAGATACTACACTTACGATATGCCACTCCTATGATGACGGAAATACATTCAGATGTGGCTTGGTTGTTTTTGTTTTGGTCAACCGGTAGCATGGACGAGCTCGCAATAAAAATAATCCAAAGCTAATAAAACGGATCGTAGTTCCCGCGATACACCAACCACCCCCACCACCCAACCAGTGAGAAGATTACAACACCCGTACCTCCAACAACAGCACCCATGGCGATCTGCCCAGCTTGACTAAGTTGTGGACCGCTACAGCCTTGTTGGTATGCTGCATCACATGGCATGCCCCGTGGTTGCTTAGACTGGTAGGCACCAGCTTGCAAAGATGTATAGTATGGATCGGAGCTATCGTTCAGAACGTGCATAGCAGCAAGGGTCAACATCGGGGCGTTGTAATCCAGGGCAGGCTGAGAGACAATAAGCATAAAACACCGTCGTTAGTCTTTATGAACTAACCTCCGTCTCTGGCCAATCTGCGCGGATGTCGAAGTAACGATCATACTTGTCTGGTCCGCCCACGACGGAACCATACAATACGTAAGTTTCTTGAGGAGGGTTATTGTTGATATCACTGATGTTATTACCACCGCTTGCCATCGCCGAATGTGGGTTCTGTGGTGAGTTAGGGTTGACACCAACGATGTATGGAACTGTGAATTTGCGAATTAGATGAAGACCCACACAGCTTGAAGACCGAGATTACCAGACATGGGGTTCTTGCCAAGCGCATAGTCGACCTGGTTCTTCGCGAAATTCTGGTGTTCGATAATCAATCCGTGAAACGGATGGACGTAAAAATGTTTACATAGTAGTCCTGCTTCTTCTTCTGCGTCGAGGCTAGTGGGACATATCGGCTGAGCAGCATGGCTGCATTAAGCGCGGGATTGAGGCTAGCATTATCAGAGTCTCCCGGATAGTAGAGAAGACCACCTGTCGACCTATGAAATGCCAGCATAGGCGTACACAAAGAGACCATACCACTAGTAATATACCCATTTCCACCTCCGTATACAACTCGATCGAAATATGCTTCAGCCTGGTTCTGCCAGGCGGAAATATTGGCAAAAGTAGGATTTGCTTGCGCAATCTGCGCAAATAATACAGGGATTCCAGGGGTTTTGGTATCCCAGTTGAAGACACCATTGTAGCCAGCTAGATTATATTGTGAAAAATAAGATTCTGCCTCTTGGTACAGCGAAGAGGAGTTTGTGGCCCAAGAAAGGAATAGAGCTGCTATGGCAAGTTCGTCACCGAACCCGGAGGACGCATATGCGGCACCAGCTTCAGGGACGGAATCTTGATAAACAACCTTACGAGAACTCGTGGCAAACGTGTACAATGCTTGTGCATGCTGTAGGAGCAAGGTTGCATACGTCGAATTCTGAAGGGTCGCTGGCCCTGAGTAAGAATTCGAAAAAATACGATTCTGGTATAGATTAGAGCAAGCTGCAAAAGCTGCCGCTGCACCGGCGGCAGCGTCTGTTCCAGGGCTGATAAAAGTCAGGGATGAAAAGTAAACCTGTGCAAAATGACTTCACTTCGTTGTATTGATTTGATACGACGTTCGTGGTCCAGGTATATTTTCGTCTCCTCCCCAATAGTTGTTGTCCACGTCGACTAAACAACCCCAATGAATGGATGGTAAAGAAGAGACAGAACAAGATACACTACCATCGGATATTTGAACAAAAAGAGTACTGTTTGTGGGATTTGCCTTTGGATACATCAATTTAAATTTTGAGAGTTCACGGACGACTACCTCACTTTCGCAAGCCAGTCTAAGCCCCATCGTAGCATAGCATCGAGGTATGGTGTCTGATTTGCTAGGTCATAGCCTGTGCGAAGTAGTTTGAAATCAGAAAGCAGCATCGAAGCTCCGATTCTTACCCTTGCCAAAATCTGTCGCTCCCCAACAAATCGACATGAGTGTGAATGACTACCCAAAGGTGAGCAATCATCCGAGTCAGACCAAAGTAGAGAGATGTTTACCAGCGGAAACGTGCATTTGATATAATCTAGGGATTGGATTAGGAGAGTTCGACCCTTGTATCTGTTTGACAGCACCTCCTGCGTCATAATACCCCCCTGTCAAGTCCAGATGGACATCTGCACCATCTGAAAGGGCACTGTCGTTCCGCCATTTGACGCGGTTGTTCGTAGGAAGTTTACCACTACGTTGCGCTTCGTAAAAATAGAGAAGATCACCAAGTAGAGTTGACCATTGTGGATTCGGGATGACACCACTGGAAGAAGAGATTGCACCGGCTGAAGCATTTGGAGGCATAAAAGGAGGATCTGGGAGGGGTAACTGGGCCAGTGCATGACCGGCGAGAACAAGAATGGGACAAAGTGACCACATGAGATCCTGATGAAAAGTTGCGCCGGGACGTCAAGATAATGAACACGTGGTCACGTGGTTAATTGAACATAGTCACGTGGTATTGAAAGGCTGAATCCGAATCCGTTTGTTCGACGTTGAAGCTTTGGAGCCTAACATCTGCACTCAGAATTCCCTCCAAACCGCGACTAGCTACAATTCAGTATCTTAGTGAGTGAGTGCGGTCCCATCGTAAATTCATCTTCATTATTAGAGGATTACCTAAGACTGAGCGATCATATTATGTCACATGACTTCCACGTATACTTGACTTGCTTTGTGCAGTGTCACCGTGACCATGTCCGTCCCCACTGTGGTCATCCACGTCGAGTTACCCGCAAACTCAACCTCATTCGACATTCAAGTACCCGAGAATGCGACAGTTCTCGATATTAAATATGCCATATCATCTGCATGCATCGGCCATCCTCGGCCAGAAGGTCAGCGTATAATATGGCGAGGTCGGTACCTGAACGATCAGGAGAAAGTAGACGAACTATGGCCGGTGAGCTGAGCGTACGTAGTTCCGTCAAGGCCCTCATTCTTGTTCTTCGCATAGCTTCCAGATGGTCAACGGACTGTTCATCTCTCTGTGCGACCGTCAGCTTGGACCAGCGATCCACCCCGCGCCAATGCTACTGCGTCACGTACTGCAGCTAGTTCGGCCAAACAGAATTCTCCCTTGGGATCTCACCAACAATCTATTCGTTCTCCAGACTGCTTTGAGTTCATTCAATTCAAACATTCACAAGCATTGTATCGGCTTTCCAACTTCAAGCTGGCTGTTCCTCGCCCACTAGATGACATGGATACCAAGCGCAGCGCAGCGAAACTTTCCCTTGAGCGGTTGGGGTACACATGGCCGGACATCCTGGATGTTAGCCCTCCGATAACCACCCCCACCTCTGTCAACGCCCTCGACTATGAAATTGCCACGCTCAAGTGCGAATATTTCACTTGAATAGGTCAATAGCTAATCATGCTCATAGCGGGAAGGCATATCTCTCCCTCTTAACCCCGAAGGGCACACCCTCACCCCTACAGGTGCATGCTCTCAATGTTCTTACGTATACCTTTTCTATCCTCTCGTTGCAACAATCGCAAACATCAGACATGCCCAACCCATCGGTTTCGAATGTATCGTCCGTTCCCCCACATGTCAATGACCTTCTGCGAGAGCTTGGCCTTCCACTTCTTCGGGCAGCACCAAATACCAACGTTAATGCCACCGTTCAGCCGGACGCAGCCGGAACACCTGCCATTCCGGAGCACGCCGAAGGAAATATGATTAGAGAGATACCCATACGCGCTCTCCTTGCACCACTGTTCATGGTCCTCTTTCGAACGGCACTCCTCCTTTATTTCTTTTCTCCCACTCGCAAACCTCTGCTTGGATTGTGTCTTATTGCATGGATCATTTATGAGATGTGGACTCATGTTCGCGTCTTCATCTTAAGACCATTGGATAGGGCTGACGGTAATGCACGGGGGCTCGGAGCGAACGGTGCACAGGCGCGGGCGGCCGTTGATGGTGCTCCTGTAGTTGCACCAGCAGCCCAAAACAACCACCACGCCAGAGACCGTGACCCCCCGCGTCCAAGAGACCATATTCCCAATACCGAACCGACTCGTGATCCCCCGCAAATACAAGGGCCTCCAATACCGAGGCAATCGAACGGGATTATAGACAGCCTCTCCCTCGCAAACGTCCACAACGAGAATAAACTACTTTGGCCCCTTCAACAGCCCACTGTAGCCCCTGAACAGCCGAGTCTTCTCCACAATGTGACATCCTTTTTTTCTCTGCTTGTCATCACTTTGCACCCAGAAGTGTATAATCGGAGGAGGGTTGCGCTTCGTCAACGGGAGAGTCGGCTCCGTACGG
Source organism: Xerocomus amazonicus (assembly GCA_038089295.1). Taxonomy (NCBI): domain Eukaryota; kingdom Fungi; phylum Basidiomycota; class Agaricomycetes; order Boletales; family Boletaceae; genus Xerocomus; species Xerocomus amazonicus. The sequence continues at coordinate 25,804 of JBBPKO010000006.1, forward strand.
AAATGAACGTCATAGAACGTGATGCTGAAGGGAACGTTAATGGACAGGGACTAGGCGAAGAAGAGCAACGGAGGGACGCACTTCGAAAACAGCTCCAGACTCAACATGCACGACGGGCGGTGTGGGTGAAGCGGTATGTTGAACGTGTCAGGCGAGATGATTGGGTGGAGGAGTAATTACTGAGTATCTATTCAACACCTGTCCCCCTTGTGATACTGATGTTGAAAGTATTTATCTATTGTGATTGCACGCAATTCATTTAGGTGGGATGAAGGGAGAATGCCGCATTGTCATTCACTTTCGTCCTCGTCCTCATCCTCGTCTGCAAATTCATTTAATGGAGGTCCACTACCATCAGATTCATTGCCATCGCCAGGTCCTCCTACACTCCCCTCTTCGTCCTGATCAGAATCCCTCTCACTGTCCTCACTTTCCCCTCCTAACTCAACGTCTTCTATACTACCTTCTTCGTCACCACTTTCTATTGGAGGATCTATATTCATCCGTTCCGCTTCTTCTTCGCTGTCTCCTTCCACATATCGAGTAGGCTGTCGGCCGTTGTCTGGATGAATAAGGGTACGGCCCTTGGGTACCATTGATGCAGGAGTCGATGACGATCGCATTTCGATTTGCGACAGTACCATGTCAAGTTTTCCATCCAAAGATAATAAACTTTCATGTAGTGCCAGCCGAGCCGTTAGTGTAGCATGAAGACCTGCTAGTCTGGCAACCAAATCAGGCATCTGGAGGCGTTAAGAACTTTCAAGAAAGGTTGCGCAAATGATGCAAACGCACCGTCATGAGATGACCACTATGAACAGTGAGGGTCGTTTTTATCCAAGTGATTAGAAGTGTGCCTCTTTGAGAACTAGCACCCCCACCACCGCCCTTCATATTTGCAGCTCTTGCACCTCTTCCTAATCTCTCTACGCAAGCTAACAGGAGAGGCAGTGCAAGCTGTGGAGGTATCCGTCTCACAGTGTTTCGAATGAGCGAGGTGTCAGAGTGGGCTAAACAGGTTTCCAAAAGCCGTGAGTCAGCAGAATGTAGGGCTTGTATGAGCGTCCGCGTAAGAGAGTGCGCAGGGGCGACATCTAGCAGTCTGTCAGGCCTTGAAGACATGCCGGCCTTCTCATTCTCTGAATCTGAGCCCTTGTTCTCTGCATCAGTGCCATTCAAGGCTGACAATCTCTGTCCGAGACTTATTTCGGCGAGATCAGTATCGAGCGTTCCTTCTACTTGTTGAGCTACGAGATCTTCGAGGGTCTGCTCCTGTCCGAGTTCTGCACCAGAATGTACGGCCAAAGTCGAAGGCTCGGCATAGCGAGCATTTTTGGGTGCGATCTAAAACAATCAAATATACGAGGACGGCCATGATACTTTGGTGTACTCACTACGGTCGCAGAGGGGTTTTCTACCAATACCTCGTCAACAGCAGGCTGGATATTGGTCTTCCGCACGGATGATTTTGTGCGCGGTTTTTTGGGCTTTGGGGCGGGGTTCATGATGTGGAATCTAGCATTCGTATTCTTTTTAAAAAGATGCGGATTGACCAGGGCAAGTTCACGCTTACCTCTGGCCTACTTGGTGTAGGAAAGAAATAGTGAAAGTGCGGTTCGCGGCTCGACTGGCTCTCTTGCCGGATCGGTCACTTTGCTGCCATTGGCATTTCACACCACAGCGCTCGAGCCAAGCCATCTTATATTCACCCGCTCAGTTGCTCTGCAGTGCTCAGAGTCGTCCCGCTCAGCCCGTCAGTGGTACTATTCCACATAACATTCCACATACCCCTGCTCGTCTCTCATCATGAACTACATTCAGGTGGGTATGGCCCGTCATCTCCCCATGCCCTCGTCCCTGACTCGAATCAGCTAGAAAAACTAGGTATTCAACCTCTCATTGGCTCCAATGTCAATTACACTGATGTCATCCGGCGCAGGTGAGGGTACATATGCCACGGTGTACAAGGTATCATCCCCGCTCCTGCCCTTGATCTGTTTTCTCATCGTGTTCGTCGTAGGGACGCTCTAGGACCACCAACGAAATTGTCGCTTTAAAGGAGATTCATCTGGATGCAGAGGAGGGCACCCCGTCCACTGCCATCCGTGAGATTTCTCTCATGAAGGAATTGAAGCATGTCAACATCGTCCGCCTTCACGATGTGATACACACTGAGACAAAGCTTGTCCTTATATTCGAGTATTGTGACCAAGATCTTAAGAAGTACATGGATCAGCACGGCGACCGCGGTGCTCTCGACCCTGTGACGGTTCGAAGCTTCATGTACCAGCTACTCAAAGGCACCTCTTTCTGTCATGAGAACCGTGTCTTGCACCGTGATCTCAAACCACAGAATCTTCTTATCAATCGCAAAGGAGAACTCAAACTGGGCGACTTTGGATTGGCACGGGCTTTTGGCGTCCCTGTCAATACGTTTTCAAACGAGGTATAATGCCGGAGGTTTTATACGTCATGATTTGTTTTGAACAGAACTTTAGGTTGTCACCTTGTGGTACCGCGCCCCTGACGTGCTCTTGGGTTCTCGCACATACAATACTTCCATCGACGTTTGGTCATGTGGATGTATATTCGCAGAAATGATCTCGGGCGTACCTCTTTTCCGTGGTCGAGATAACCAAGACCAGCTGCTCCACATTATGCGAATTATAGGCACCCCAGACGACAGGGTGTTGAGAAAGATAGCCACTGATTCTGTATGTGATCATCGGTTCCCCCAGGTTCGTATTGTCGCCTCACTCTCTCCAAAGCCAGAGATTACCATCAAGCAATATCCTAAATACCCCAAACTCTCCTTTCAACAAGTCCTCCCCAAGGCATCGCCTCAAGGTACGTCTGTCGACCAGAACGAAAAGTCGCTCGTTTCACATGAAATGACAGCGATCGACCTGCTGGAGCGACTGCTGCAGTTTGATCCCAGCAAGAGGATTACTGCGACAGAAGCACTATCACATCCCTATTTCACGTCTACCACGAGCCCTTCATATGGCCCGTCTTCGACGCCGGGTTCGATGCCACCCCCTCAGTTTAACTTTCCTCATCCTCACGCACATGCACACCATCAGTCACAGTCGCAACAGCAAGTACAACAGCCACAACAGATTATAGTACAACAACCAGGACAGCCGCTCGTCCCCCAACAACCTGGGTACCCTCCTCACGCGCAGTCGATGTTTGTGCCGCAGGATGCTGCACGGATGCAGGCACAGGCGCAAGCAATGGCCCAGGCGCAGGCACAGGTTGCCCATGCCCATGCTCAAGCACAGGTGGCACACGTCAGCCAGCAGGGCTACGGAGCTGCTGCGTATCCTGCACAATATCAGCATTCGAGATGATTGATTTTTTTTTTTTTGTGATACAAGTCTTTTTTGTTTTGTATGGATGTACCTGTACTGTGAACGTGGGAGAGCGTTGTAACGTGAAACAAGGCAGTAGCCGCGTAGCGTTGTCCTCGCTGTCTACGATGATGTCCACGTTTGATTCACTTGTCGCCGACTTGACTCGCGATGTGCACCGCGTGCAACCGAAAGACGCCCTCCAGTTCTGCGCCAATTGGTTCCAGTCGCGCTTGGAGGAGCAGCGCACACGTACCCGGGACGCGCTCCATCACCGCGGCCTCTCGTCGATACAGGAGCACCTCCCGTCCGATCTCTACCTCGACGCTCCCGTCAATCTCCCTCGAACCAAGACACCAACACCCGTCTCCCCATTCTCAAACTTTCCCTCACAACGCCGCCCGTCTGCGTTCCACACGCCGTTCACCCACAGCCCCTTCGGCACACTCAACGTCCCCGGAAATGCGTTGCTCTCCATCGACTCCAATGGTGTCAGCAACGGCACGGGTCCGCCTACATTCACCCTCGATGGCCGTGAGCTTCCACCTACCTCCCCCCTTTCCACCGACCCATCCAACTCGTTTGCGCGATACGACGTCACATCCACCCCTACCATGTCCAGCACTCTCTCGTTGGGCCCAAATGATTACCTGCATGCCCCCTCTGCTACTATCTTGGCGCGTCGTACGTCTGTGAGCGCTGAGCCAATTGCCGTTGACAGTGGCCACGATGAGCCCCTGCCTATTTACCCCAAATCACCCGACCAGCTCCGTCGCATCAAGACATCCATCGCAAACAATTTTATATTTCGTGATCTTGATGAAGAGCAAGAAACAGGTGTGTTGAACGCCATGCAAGAGCACCACGTGAACAAAGATGAAGTAGTCATCCGACAGGGCGATGTAGGAGAATACTTCTACGTCGTTGAGTCCGGACTTTTCTATTGCTACATCCATCCCGAACCCTTGCCACCCACATGGCTCACGGAGAATCCATCGTCGACCATGTCATCTCAACCTGACAAGTTCCTGCAGCCTGGCTACCATCCAGTCTACGGACGAAAGGTCATGGAGTGCAAGCCGGGAAACTCGTTCGGAGAGCTTGCGCTCATGTATGGGCACCCTCGCGCAGCGACTGTACAAGCTATAGAGCCCTCGACCGTGTGGGCACTGGATCGTATCACGTTCCGCACGATCATTTTGAAGGCTGCTCACAGGCGGCGGACCATGTACGAGCACTTTTTATCCACGGTGCCACTCCTCGCTTCTCTCGAGCCTGGAGAGAGGAGCAAGATTGCAGACGCACTGGTGAGCAGAGTGTACCCCGACGGGGAGCCGGTTGTCAGCCAGGGCGAGATGGGGGACACCTTTTTCTTTGTGGAGGAGGGAGAGGCGGCCGTGACTAAAAAGCAGCGGTGTGAGGAAGACGAGTCCCGCGAGATTACTGTTGGTCGCCTGAAGAAAGGGGACTACTTTGGAGGTGAGCTGTTGTCGTTGCATGTGTGTGCGTGATCTGAGCGGTGTGCACACGACAGAGCTCTCTTTACTGCGACTTGCTCCACGGGCCGCGACGGTCAGCGCGGTGTACCGAGTTGACGCCCAGTCTCAGCCAAAACTGAAAGTCGCGGCGCTGGACGCGCCTTCTTTTACACGACTCCTCGGACCGTTGAGGGAGATTATGGAGAGAACGGCTGGAGAGAGTTACGGGCTGGCGACGAGATCTGGCCGCTGAAATTTGCTTGGGTAGCACTAGTCGTCGTTGTCTGATGAGTGTTGCGATGCCAACTGTAGAGAATCGTAAAGTCTCCACAAACGTCTCCCTTCTTGGACGTTCATGACCTTGAGCTCGTCCGATTAACCCCAAGTCTTTCTTTTCTTCTCATTCCTTCGTTATGAACCCATACCGTCCTTTCCACCATCGGTTTCTTGCTAAAAGGCAGGGCCTTAATGGAGGTCTGTGTCTCACCTTTTCCCGTTCACATCCACTCACCCACTCCACGCAGTCTTTGGTGGTTTAATGTTCGTATCTGTTGCCTCCCATGAATCTATCCCTTACTTTTTTGACAGCCCAGGCGGTCCGATACAGAGCGCCTCCGCTCAGGGCTCATCTATGCCATCCGAGAGCAGTACAGGCTCCGGCGGCATAATTGGCGGTGTCACTAGTATTGTCGGTGGCATCACAACCGATATCGTAGCATCGTCGGCAACCTCCCCCGCACCAAGTACCTCTCTGACACATTCATCTAGTTCGACCGGTTCGACAACCACTCCATCTTCCACTTCTACTCCATCGTAAGTTCCCCCGGATCCGTATGAAGCTTGACTGAGACTATCAGGGCATCATCAACCACCTCTAGCACATCCCCTCCTGCCACTCATACAACTCAACCAACTTCAGCCTCTGGTATCGTCTACGCCTCTTCTGATGGTACTAGCATCGTCTATGTCACCAGCACTCTGCCTGCTGCATCTGCGACAGGTACCTCTCACAGGTCGTTTTTGCAAAACCCTTCCCTAGAGGGCGGTGTTTTTACCCTTGTTGGATTCGCTACTCTCATCATCGTCTTCGTCCTCACCACGTGGATCATTCGTAAACGCCGTCGTGCTCGTCTCGAAAGAGATCTTGCTGCGGCCGTTTCCTTTGATCCCGGTGTGACGGGTCTCTACGAACGCCAAGAAGATCCGATTGAGAAGCGCCGACCGAGCGGCAGCTCATCCGGTCACGGTCATGGCTACATTCATGGCTATGGCTCGCCACAGACGGCGTATGTACCCCAGCAAGAGTATCATGGTCTCCAGGGCTATGGACAGTTTCCTGCAGTTGCCTATTCCCCTTCTCCTCCAAACCCAGTTTCATACAAGCTGCCCTCCCCCACGGTCCCACAACCCCTTGCACAGGGTGGTGCGAATCTGACGCGCAAGTTTTCTGATCGCAAACCTGTACCTCCTCTTTTACCCGATCCTGCCAATGACCCCGCCAACACCCGTGTTTCTGTTCCTCCGCAATTTTATCAACAATAGACAGATTCTCAGATGTTGGACGAGTGTCTTCGTGGGATGTCTTGGGTGAGCAATGCGATTGCCAGTATTGAACACGTTCTGACAAGGTAAAAGCAGAACACTGCATATGCATGCGGTATTCCTTGATGCCCATGGTTTCGTAACTAAGATACCCCTCTCGTCGGAGCGAACGCTGGCCCTACCTTCCATACAATTCCGACAATTCCTCGTGCTGTCGAGCGAGATGTTGCTATCTCTTTTATTCTTTCATATTATTCCTAGAGCAACCTGCACGTTATTCCCATCCTGGTTTGCTGTGCCTACCAGCATTGTGGTATTCCTTTTGTTTCTTTTCCCTGTTCAAACTCAAGTCATTGTGATAAAGTATGTATCGATAGCTCGAGTGACACAGCTGTCAAGATACGTAGTGCCTTCGAGGCGTGTAAGTAAAGGTCATTTTACGAGTCAGCTTGCGACGGGTCCGTCATTCCCTTCTCTTGCTTGCGTTCCCGCCGTTCCAGGTACCATACCAGCCAAGTGACGCTCAATGTAGCCCCACATGTGCATATCATGGTTATCATCCCTGTTGTAAAACGGGGGGCATCCGTTGCTGGATAGAACAGCAATGGCCACCAAGCGTTGACGACATTACTCCACATGCTAAGCGAAATGCAACGTGAGAGACTACGCGGACAAAAAGGAACAGGGAGAGAAATCCTTACTTCATGGATGCAAGAACAATAGCGCGCTCTTGGTTATCATCGGCACATATCTGGTTGGCCCACCTACACGATGTATGTAAGTGGAGAATCAAAGAGTGTGTGAACGCCTACTGACGCAAATGTCGTCGCTTGTCCAGAGTATGCCGCGCCTGCAATATCTGTAGACAACAGAATGAGTAAATCCACTGCGTCGCAAATGAATGCTTCTCAATTCACAATAGGCAAAAAATTTGAGACCCGTGGGGCTGCTCCACGTTAGGATACAGATGGCGGCAGTCGTGCAGCAGAAGCTCATGTACACTAAGACTGGCCATCGTTCGCAGGTATAATCTGTCCAAGTAGCACAGACGAGCGTAGACACAATTCCAAAGGCTGTCACGCCGGACGGGTAATAATCTGTGTCGCGTTCACAGACCGGCAGAGGATATGTCCCTGTATACTAACCGACTTGTTCGACGGAGTAACCTCCGATGGCAGAGAGCCATTGACCCATCAGGTTGTTTGAGCCGAAACTCTCTGTCTCTCCAGAGATGGCAAACTGCTCCGAAACCGGCCCGTCAGAACGGCATAGACTTGACAACCATGAGAACCAACCAAGAGACTGCAAGCATACCAACGCCAACGTGTGAGAACTCGCTTAATTAGGTTCCAAGAAAGTGGGTGCCGAACGACATCATGTTGGGGTTCTAGGCGGCTGTGGGATAGAATCCGTTCCTGTGTCACAAGTCAGCGATAATGGATATTTTTACGTCAGCTTGGCTCACTTGTTCAGTAAGATAGAATGCCCTTGTCGTCGCAGGAACGTCGGGAAAGACAAGAAAGCCATAGAGGGCTATTGGCAAGGTAATCACACCATCGATGATGAAACTATGGAAGTGTTACTGATGTGCGCCATGAGAAGAATAGACGACGGAGCGCACAGCCATCTCCAGCCACTACGTTCGCCAATGCCTCCGAGTCGTCTAGGAGTACGTCAGCAATGTTAACTTTTCACAATGAATGTACTCGCTGGTAGACAGCTGCCTGAAGGACGCCGGAGAAACTTTCCGATCTGGATTAGTTACGATATTAAGATGTCGACCAGGTAATTACAGTGTTCCAGCCAGACCGGAGCTAGTGAATATACCGGAGCGTTTTCCTAATTCGGTTGGTTTGTACCAACTGGTGAATAGGGAAATCCGGTGCTCCAAGAGGAGGAAAGAACTTACGAGCCAAGGATGTAGTGTGTGCCGACAAAGGTAGAAGCTTCTGACAGGCCTTGTAAAAATCTGATTGCGTAGAGCTATTGAAGCGTGGTGAGCATGGGATTCTGAAGATGGAAGGGGAGGACCTGTTGAACGTTTTGGACAGCACTGGAGCTGAATCGTAGCGATTGGTGTGATTGGCAATGGAGAGCGGGGGTCATACCAGAAAGTGAGCACGCCCCAGACAATTTGCATCAGAGGAAACCAGATTCTAGGGGGAACAAGTTGCAGCATCAAATTGTCTATGAGACGAGAGTTGTGAGGAGAACGAAAGAGGTGGTAAAAGGGACATGCTCGGTATCATGCCGATGATATAGCCACAGGTAAACATGGTATTGATGATCTAAAATGCGGTTTGAGGCGGGGACGGAAAAGCAAGGGGTAGTCCCAACGTTGAATTGGTTTCCGTGCATGTTGAGGTCCTGCCTCATTCCGGAGACATATGCGTTGTTTACATTGGCTCGATCAAGGTCTGGGGGTGGCGGAAAAGGATGATGACGAGGCGGGTGAGTCAGAGAAAGACATACAGTTTGTAAAGTACTAGAGAGAGTGAGCGAGTGTGTTAAGAAGCAAGAATTAGAATTGGACAAACCATAAGACAGCAATAGGAAAGAATGAAGACGTCGATCTTGAAAACGAGTCTTTGTTCTGGTGTTGACATTGAGTTGAGCCGGTATGTGGGTTATCGGTTGACGCTGACGTCAAGATGATTTGTCATTAGTCATCCTGTCCTCTCACCAAAACCTTCATAAGCATCGCTTCCGCTTCATCGCCCTCCTCGCCTCTTCGTCCCGTTCTCTTCAGCGATGGGTTCTTCCCCGTTCGCCTCTCTGCTCCTCCCCATCACCCTCCTCTCCGCCCTCATCCTTATTCTACCCCTATCTGCTTACGCTTCACCAGCTATTCATGTCCGCGACGACCCCCACATGCACATGCATGGCAGCCAGCCCTTGGCAAAGATCAACGAGACAGAGATCCTTCAATGGCATCTCCCAACACCACCATCCTATTGGTCCATTGACGTAGAGGATCGTGATCCCGACGTCGCACGCTACCCTGCCCTCATTGCACTCCATGTTCTCTTCATGTCCCTCGCATTCTTCATCGCACTCCCCGCAGGTATCTTCCTTGGCTTCTCTTCTCACCTTCTCTTCTCATCCCCCCCCCCAGGAATTGCCCTCAGATCTGTCAAACATTCCTGTCATGGTTTGGCTATCATCTCATTCTACGCCTTGTCCGCACTGGGTTGCGCTACCAGTAGTCTTTACAGAAAGCTCACGCCCGATATGTAAGTCACTCTTCCGTCACCTTTGGACAACTGCCTGTTTCTCATCCGTGTCGAGGTATGAGGGTTCAACTCACTCTACCGACGGTTACCTCGTGCTACTTCTCAGTCTGATTTTGTCCGCTGTCGATATCGCCGCCGTGTTTGTCCGTCTCTATACTTTCGTCACAACCCCCTCAAAGGTTTCGCTCAAGCAATTCTGGCGCTCAGTGGTATTAGGTCGCCAAGACACCTTCCCCTCTTTGCCAGAGTACTCCGGTCTCATGTCTCAAGCCCCCGAGGAGTATGATGACCCTAAGCCCATGCCTTCTCATGGGCACCATAATTCTACCGACACTGTCTTTGATGCCGACTCTCCCCGATCATCAAGGCATTCTGATGACACGCTTCATGAAATTTCTTTCACCCCACTTCCTCGTGTGAAACAACCTTTGCTTCGTCGCGTTTCACAGGTCGCTTATGCCGTCCTCGAGAGATTCCTTGTATTTGCCGGCTTTGGAATGATCTTGTCTGGCGTTGTGATTTACACAGGTGGCTGTCGTGACAGCTACATCAATGGTTGTCTTGCCCATCTTATCAGTAAGACAATTGAAATAATGCTTTGATTGTTTACCTGACCCTGTTCTTAGAAGGTGGAATATTTTGGTGTT
>JBBPKO010000006.1:36152-57117 GCA_038089295.1 Xerocomus amazonicus
GCTATGGGCTAGTCACTTTTGCTCGCTTCTTAGGTTCGCACTCAGAGCTGGGTTGGGCTTGGAATATATCTCCGATCGGCAGCACCATCTCGGCTGAATTCGTGGAGTCCACCGTCATCTTCCTCTATGGAATTTCCAACACTTGGATGGAGAGATTCGGAGCCAAACCAGGTGATCCCTACACGACTAAACAAGTACAACATATTAGTATTGCGGTACGTGTACCTTGCTAGTGAGCTGTTTCCGCGTCGCTCAGTGACCTTAAAGATCATGTTTTGGTTTGCGGGCCTCTTGGGGATGGGAATAGAGTCCAGGCGCGTACGGCGTTGGCTGGCAGCTTCTGCAACAGTTTCCCTAGGACCGGGACAAATTTCCAACGTCGCTGAGCCATCTAGCTACCGAGGGAGTTTCAACCCTTTCCCGGCTCTCGTCATCGGCGTTACAGGCGCGGCTATGAGCGCACATGCGCAGGCTTACGTCTTCCAGGTATGGTGCAGCCGAACACGCGTTCAATCTTTTCTAACAAGTGGGCAGGTCGAGGTTCATGAACTCTGGGGCTGGCTCTTGCTCGGGTTTTCGGTACTCAGGTGCCTAACTTACTTCTTCCTCTGGCTTGGCCCACCCAAATCTGTACTTCCTTCTCGGCCCCCAACGGAAGCTCTCGGGAGCTTCTTCTTAGCGTGTGGTGGTCTGATGTTTATATTCAGTACGGAGGAGGTTACGCTTGCAGCCATGAGGAAAGGTCGTGATGGTGGGTCGCATTTTTTTTTCTTCGGCGCGTAACAAATTTTGATTGGCACTGCATAGACATGATGATGTTCCTGAATGTCGCGGTCGCGATTACGTGCTTCGCATTTTGCTGGACACTCGGTGTCATGACATTCAACGGCTGGCTTAAACTCAAGGCCCGGAGAATGATGACGTAATTTTGGTTCGTTTTAAACATGTTTTATTTGGTTGTATCGCTGTCAATTTCGCACGCTTTGGGGCCGCCTAGCATATTCATATTTTAGCGCTGCATATAATTACTCGTAGATGAAAGAGGCTATTCACGATGACAGGCCTGCTGCCAACGTCGCATGATCAGCGAAAGCCCCCAACCATACCCAGAATCCAGACCATCCACAGCCGACGAAGCCTCGCCAACAACTCGCTCGGCTATCGAAATCTGTAGACAAAAGCACCCGAGCGAGCTGTGCCGACGCGAGACACGCGCCAAGATAGAATGGTGCACCTTGGCCATTCAGTATGCCAGCATACGTGATCAGCGTCATCGTTGATGCCGAAATCGCGCTTAGAATAGGGCGCGTACGTTCGCCAAATAGCAATGCTGTTGAACGAATGCCGACCTTGACATCGTCAGTCTTGTCCTGTGAGAACAAGTCGCTGTTGGACAAAACACTGGGTCGCAGGTGCGTAACTCACCTGGTGGGCATAGATACTGTCGTAAACCAATGTCCAACAAATTCCTCCCGCGTAGAGGGGCAAACAGACATGCCAATTGACGGTGCCCGCGATAGCCGACCAACCCAGTAACGCGCCCCAGTTGAAGGCCAATCCTGAATCGGCTCAGCCTGCTGCTGTGGTGCATGACCAAATCTCACGTACCAAGGACAGCCTGTGGCCAGTACGTAACTCGTTTCATGAGGGGGTAGATGGTGACGAGGGAGAGTGACGATGCGCCGAGGAGGATGCTGCCACATAAGAACGCGTTAGAAATGAGATGGGAGCGCCGCGCCGCGTTACCTGTATGTGTTGAGCTGGAGCAAGACGCCCAGTCCGACTGTCAGCTGTCCGGCGAGGAACGCGAGTGCCTGACGGCGCGTGATCTCACCACGCGCGAGTGGCCTGTCGCGCGTTCTATCTAGAGAAGGGGGAAAGAGGTTAGTGCAAGCGCGACGAAGAACGGAAGCATGGACCGACCGACTGCTTTGTCGAGATGCATGTCCCACATGTCATTGATGGTACAACCTGCGCCTCGCATCACGAGGGCGCCGAAGCCAAACAGACCGATGTACGCCAGTGAGGTGGCGAGGGGTACTGCATGCGCATAGGAAGCCATGGTTATGGACCACGCTGGGGACCGATGTGACGCGGTCAATGGAAAGGGAGACAAAGTGCAGAGAGAAGACGTTTACCGCAGGGGTAGAAGAGCAGGAGTGTCCCGATAGGTTTGTCGATCCTAGTGAGATAGATATAGGGTCGTATGTGGGGTGGAAAGCGATTAATGGTGGAGGTATAACGAATAAGAGGCTTTGGGGCGCGGTGGGTGATGGCAGCACTACTTGATCTCACCGCAAGATAGAAATTCTGTGCCAACCATGACGGCGAACTGGACCGCCAGTGTTTTTGAGCAAGTTTGCCCGCCAGCCAAGACATGTCGCTCAAACGCGGTGTGTGCAATAAATGTTGCCTCCCACGACCATGGAGTTTTGAGGTGCTCAAATAGGAATAGGTAACAAACGGACACGGACACGTCTTAAACATACAAAATGAACCGAGATGAGGGAAGTACATGCGGGGTAATACGGAGTTATAGTATGCGAAAGGCTGTTCAGGGATGACGGAGCTAACTTAAAAAGAGAAAGAGAAATAACACTGATTGTTCACCACTCTTTGGCAAGCTTGAAACACCACTCCCAGTCTGTCCATTCTTAATATCAGACTTCAAACTGGTGATTATGACAACCGAGAGATATACCTGCATAAACCTCGCCGTCATCATCCACGACACGACTCCGGACACTGTATGAGCCTGCACGAGCAAGAACACCCGAAGGCGACTCTTCGGGATCAAAGTTCTTGCTGTATGGCTTAGGGCTCGGGCCATAGGAGCCAAGCATTTGTTCTAATTTGTCCACTGAACCGAGAGCAGTCAACGGGACGCTTACCAAAACACAACGAATCGCTGCTCACCCTTGACTCCAGCTTTCTTGACGACTTGTATATAACGAACGCCCTGCCATCAGCATGAACATATCACCACGGGATGAAAGGAAGTAGGGAAACATACCGAAATGATCGAGTGGTTCACTTTGAATGTGATACGTACACTGGAGGTACATAAGACAAATGATGGAGGGATATAGAATCAAACATACTTGTACTCGACACCCTCCTTGATGGCAATTGGATTTTTCTTGGTGTCTGCAAGCCTCGCCTTGTCCGCGAGGTCGAAAACAAGCTTCTTCCCTGGTGGGAGTTTGGGTGAGTCGAGTTCAAGGGTGAGGACAGTGACCTGATAAAAACGCGCATTGAGAACGAGTGACACCAAAGAACATTAGGCAGTATTACCTTTGGCTGACTAGTGTCTCCACTGGGTGCTCCTGGTACAATACCTAGGCTAGCTTTCCAACGCGCAAGACTTTCGTCTTCTGCATCCAGACTGGCATACTCTTCGGCAGTCTTCGCAGCGGTAGGCTTGTAGCCTAAAAATTGGTATCAGATAGTAGCAATACAGCCATCGACATGACTGACCCGGGGTAAGAGATGGCTTAAGGTCGTCCTGTTCTTCATGCTGGTCGCGGATTTAGTTAGTTAATACGGAGCAAGCAAAGCTTAGGACTGACCGAAGTCATGCTGGGAGAGAACAAGGATGGCAAGGTGCGTTGAATCTGCGTTGCCAGTCGTTATCATTGATTTCACACGGCTGTTATTTAATCAAAACACGAGGAGACCAATTTTACGTCTAAATTGCTACTGCAAAGGAAAAAAAAAATCAAGAAATCCGGTCCATCAAGAAAACAAGCGAAAGTGGTATATGTCATGACGGTACATATGTCTGCATGATAGCTAGAAAAAAGTGTGGCACCTTTAAGGCACAAACTTAACCGCAATACTCAAGTAATACACGCAACAAGCGAGATCTCCCGCAAACCAGTAAAGGGTATCAAGGGCTCAACAGCGGCGGTGAGGAAATGTCATGCATGCCCTCTGTCTCGGTACACAGCGCTTAGTACGCACTTAGCGCTAGTTCAGAGTGTCACGACGCACCGCCTTTGAACCAACATTTGCCTTTGCTTAGGTGGAAGCATTTAGTACCATTCGGGCAAGTGTGACCCCAGCAACAGCGTTCGCCATATGGGCACTGAAGGCCTGATACTAAATGTAAGCAAGCAAGGCATGGTTTTTTCACCGGGCTCCAAACCGTTTTTGAGAAAGTTGCACGGGGCTTTCTTAGCATTGGAAGCTAAAGTCGCCAGTTGATCCGGGGTCAACACGTAGTCATGTGAGTATTTACACGTCCCCTATGTGCAAGCGTCAGCGTCAGATCAACGGCTAGCACCGTTGCACGCTCACGCCTTTAGTGCAGGACATCAGGTAAAATTCATTACAGGGCGGAGGGGAGTCTGCTGAGATATCCATTAGTTTGCACCTCAAGGAAAAAGACCGTTGACTGACGTTTGTGGAGCGGCTGCAAATAAGTTAATAATTGGCACAATGAACTCGAGTGGGACCAAACCTGTTACTTACCAAGTTTGGGTCAATCAACTTGCCAGCCGACAATGATGGTACACTGGGGGAACGTGGTGTTGGGAGGCCACCGGATATGTTAGAGGGACTGAGATCAGAGATATCCAAAGGGGGGGGATAATGAGTAGCATGCAAGGGTGATGCGGCCTGATGGGTCATGAATAGATTGTCCACATAAAGTGTAGGCAACCGGAATCGTGGAGAGGTCTTACGAGCACCCAAAGCTTCAAGGAATGCTATTTTGCCCGCTAGACCGTCATTGTGGAGCGTAGCGATTGTTGAAGCGTAAGCACTATCGGAGCCACCTATTTTCCTGTTAATCGCTTGGCAGTGACGGCTTTAATAAAACGTCTCACCAGCGAGGAAAATTCGTTGCGTCTGTGGAAAACGAATGTAGGTTTGCAGATATTCTTCAATTCCAAATTAAGCGGAAGCTGTAAAACAGAAAATATTCGGCACACCTGTTATTTTCGTAAATGTAGCATCCTTGCCATACCCAACATCCACCATCAGGAACCTTGGGGATGCCTGACTAAAACCCATCGTGAAAGCTTCCAACTGCTCAGGAGTGCATATTTGATGGCGCTCGAGAACACTGGTGAGCCCTATCCTATTATAATAAATAGTGATCCAAAAGGACAGCCGTCCTAAAACAAGGATGTCTTCGTTGGTTAAGTAGTCAGCGACTGCTTTGGTCAGCTGCTGCGCAGCTTGGCGACCCCCTTCATGTCCTTGCCTAAGGAGATCCTCGGTGAATACACAAGCATCGCCGTCAATGACGCAGAGAATCAACAAGTTCTGGTTCTGTTCCGAAGTGTCAGTGAGACTTGGTCTACAGCAGATCACAGGGGGGAAGCGAACCATCAGAGACTCCACGGACGCCATCTGACTATTGAGAGAGGCAAGCCTTGTCTTCAGAGCTTTCGCCTCTCGTTCCGCTCCTTCCAGGGCTGTAGCATGAGCTTGCTTCCATACTGCCAGTTCAACTTCCAGCTCCGTTAAGCGGTTCTCCAGATCGACATTCCGCTTAATTGTCATCGAAGAGAGGGCTGGGAAGCCAAGTTAGAGTATCTGGAACAGGTACTGACGTGTAAGGCATACTCAACAGTCGCGTGATCGTCTCATCCCTTGCAGGAAAAAAACAAGATGTTTGAATTAAGACTTCCAGATGATCTTTGGGCGTCCTTCCACTTACCAAGCCTGTTGGCCGACCTCAATGGCCTGGGGGGTCGTCATAATGAAGGCAGGCAGGGAGAAGGGAAAATGGCGGGTGAAAAGAGGGCGGTCCCTTTTAAAGAATGGAAGTTAGGATGATGACCAGCGTCTATATGAGTAGTTAATCAGGCTAGATCGCGGGGTTCGTGCGCCAGCCGATAAGGGAAGCACGGTGGGCCCGAGCTAGACACGGATTCAGTAAACACGACCGAGTCACGCGAACCTGCCGATAGAGATCTCAGTTCGCGCCAGGCCGCGAATCATAGCGGAGGGTCGAGTACGTCAATGGAACATTCCATCAGCGCTGACGTGTTTGCGGAAGCTCGCCGCGTTTGAGCCCTGAGAAAGAAAACAAAAAGATTTGGTGAAGTTCATATATGTACAAATAGTTGCTTGCAGAAAAAGCTCGCGATAACAATTCAATTTTTGACCATTCTGATCTCAATAACGCCGCATACCCTGCGAATGCGCGAGCACTCAACTGACACGGTGCATGCCAGCTGCACAAAATGTAAGAGCATTGTCCGATAACATAATTAAACACCAACCAGCTTGAAATTTGCAGGCTCCTGTTTTGAAGTAGTAGCACATCGTTGCTTGGGGGCAGGTATGTCCATAAACACATTCATCGCCGAACGGACAGATTCCGCCTTATGAGGATTGAAGAGAACAGCGAAAGAAGTAAACAGGACGGAACAAACCCTCGTTGGTAACCTTGCAAGGTGTCTTTTTGGCATTCACTTTTAGTTCTCGACAATGTTCCTCTTCCAGGATATAATCATGAGCATATCTGCAGTCCGAGCCATGTCGACACTGCGCAAGGTAAAAGAGTGTGCAAGGCGCCGGGTTGTCTGCGGGCACACATCAATGTCCAAAATGAATCACGGAGGTGCATCAACAAACGCTTCGACAAGGGCTAACAGGGGCAAGCGTGGCACCCGATCAGTTGGATGTTGGCACAAATGTATTGACTCAACTAATTTGGGGTTGAGGCGTCGTTGTCTCCCTGGAGACGGCTGCCTGCGAGTGAAGTGAATAATTTGCGCCGGATGGGCGTCATTTACATCTGTGGAAGTGCTGCTGTCGCTAGCTTCATATGAAACGGGATCATTGCGGCCGGTCAGCGCGACTGATTTATAAGTTTGAATTGAGTCGTGTCTGGGAATGGGTTTAGAAATATCTTGAAGAGTATGAATTGGCGTAATTGAATTAGATATCTGGGGGGGTAACCTAGGAGTGGGGGGTAAGCCAGGAGGAGGGCCAGCGGCTGCAATAGATGTGTAAGAAGGGGTGACAAGTTTGGTGGTGATGAATAACTCTGGGACACGAATTTCTGGAAGGGCAAGTGCTCTGATGTCGAGAGCGATATCGGAGTAACCAGGCATTAGAATAAGTTTGTCACGGAAACCTTCAGTAATGACGGAGCGAAGAATGTTGACGTATCCATTGTCATGGGATCCTAGAGAAGAGATAAATAGAAGGAAGGAAAAAGGAAGGGGGCTTGCCTCCGAATATAATTTTGTAAGTGTGGGGGAGGCGAATATTATCTTGGAGATGAACTGGAGCGGGACACGTGACGTGATGTCTAGAAAGTAAGGTGAAACGAATAACCTTTAATTTTTGCGTCTGCGGCTTCCTTGCTTCCGCCGACGTCGACCATGAGGAAACGTTCGGCAGCTTGATTAAAGCCAATGATGAAGTCATCGAACTTTAGTTTTGCGGCGGAGAGACCGACTCTGCCAAAGGTCTCAAGAAGGCCACGTTTATTGTAGAACAAATAGACCCAGAGATGATAATTTTCGTGGCCGAGGTCAGCAGCAAGACTAAGGCGAATCCGCTCGGTCAAGAGCCTGGCAGCCTCGAGGCCTCCCTCTTGTCCCTTGGAAATCAAGTCGGGGGAAAAGATGGTTCCATCACCGTCGAGGAGACAGATGACACGTTTTTCGTGACCCTGGAGAGGGAGAGGGAGGCGATGAGAGAGAAAGAGGGATGGAGGGTAGTGAGGAGACCTTTAATTCTTGAAGTTCCGCCAGAAGGGCTGTTATGTCGTCTTTTCCGCGAGTGACGTCTTCCTGAGAGCTTAAGTAGGCAGCACGGAATACGGCCAAGTTCGTCGAGAGTTCCTCGATACGGTCAAGATGCTCGCGCTCTTTGGCGAGGGAGGCGTCAATTTCGGCTATCGTTGTGGGTGGTGACGGTGTGATGCAGGAGAGAAAGAGAGACGTACATGACAAACGAAGGAGTAAAGTGCGACTTTTTAGTCTGTCAGTAGACAGGGTTGTCAATAAGGGGGTCCTACTCACAGTGGATGGTCTTCCATGGCGCTCTTGCTCGGCCTCGTCTCCCCATCCTCACATTGTCTACATATCCTGTGGGAATACATCACGTGCAGGTGTCTCGATCACACACGCGTGACGAGTCACGTTCACGTTCAAATGTCCCTCTACACCTCCCTCGACGTCTCCCCGAAAAAGAGACGCGTCTCAGACGACGAGTCGACCCCAAAGAGACGCAGAATCGCGTTTGTTTCCTTCTTCTTCTTTCTTCTCGTACTCACCATACCCTCCACAGGCCACCAACTCCCCCCCGTTCAGCCCACAAACACTTGCGTTCCTTGCCATCTCATCTCTCCCGACTGAACAATATCCATTCTGCCCTCCAACACGCCATCTCCCACGCCATCGCTTCCTCTGCTGTATCCCCCTCGGAGCAAACCGGCATCATCCGCAATGTTCTCAACCATATCTCCCTCGCAACCTACTCTGGATTCACCACAAAGTTCGACGAGGCCGACCTCAAGCGTATCTGCTGGGTCTGGGAGTGGAATTCCGAATCTCTTCCCTCTCCATCCTCCTCTCAGGATGATACAAACCCGTTCCTCGTCCCGTCTGCTCCCTCTCCTCCAAAGGACTGGACTCGCGGCGCAATGGGCTTCATCGTCACTCCTACTACTCATTACTTAAAGTCCGCCGGAAAACGTGTTCCCGTGTACGGCATCGGTATCGAGGTCGAGATGGACATTGACAAGGGCATGACCGGTGGTATGGCCGCCGTCGCCCGCTGGACCGCTAATGCGGATACACGACGCGCAAAGTTCCGTGGAAAACTTGAATCTTGGGTCAACGTACTCCTCTCCCTCCTTCCTCTTTCTCCAGCTCACCTTTATTTTTCTAGCACCATCCTGGCGTCTCCCCAGCTCCTAATGTACCCTTGGCAGACTTACCCCAGCTCGTCGTTCACGCTGTTCAGCCTTCTCCTCTCACACGTGCCCTTGCATCCGCATCTCCAAAGGGTGCTGCCATCCTTGCAGACATGCTGGCCGCCGGCCCTTCCTCCCCGTCAAAGTCCCCTTCCAAACCCACTGCAAAAACTTCCGGTACACCTCTCAAGTTCCCTATCCCTTTTCCGATTGCGAAATCCATTTCTGGCAAAGCCTCTCCTTCTAAGACATCTACTTTGCTTCCACAAACACCGTCTTCTCGGTCCAAACGCATCGATCCTCTTGCCGGGCTCCTTACTCCACAGACTCCTGCTCGCAAGCGTCTGGAAGCTGATGAATCCGATACACTTCCTACAACTCCTGTCCACCAACGCGGTGCGGATGCGCAGACTGCCCCTGCAACTCCAAGCACTTCTCGACGTCAAGCACTATATGACCGCGTCCGCCTCAAATCTCTGAACTCGTCCCCAATCAAACCCAAGAGCGTCCAAGTCCCTGGTAGTAAACTTACCAGGGACCAAATCCAGAAGCTGGGTCAGGAAGAGATTCGACGACGTTGTTTGCTCGGTCGGCTCGGCGGTGTTGCCGAAAGCATTTGGATGTGAGTGTAATGTATGATTGTCATTATTCCGTAAATGAGCCTCGTCAGGTTGTTCTCATCTCCTGTTGGGTCGACTGCAACGCCAACTACTCGTAAGCGCAAGGCTCTTCCCGCCAGTGAGGTCATAGCTGCTGTGGTTAAATCTTCCCCCGTCCCGATGTCGACATCAGAAGCTTCTGACTCGTTGAAGTTGTTGACGACACTCTGTCCATTCTTCCTCAGACCACTTGACATCAATGGCGAAGAATGGTTGGAAATGCCTCCTGCCACGTCGACTTTGGATACAGCCGAAGGTTCTACAAACCAGGATTTCTCGAGTCCGACAAAGCCGTCGGCAAAAAGAATGGCCCCTCCCTCCAGTCCTGGACCGAAACTGGTTGGAAATGCCCCACCCGCAAGCCCGGGATCGAAAACGCGTTTGGATAGTACAGAGCAGCTGCTTACTCGCAGTCCCCGCAGAGTCAAGCGAGAAGCAGGGGGGATCAGAGAAGTCAGGGAGATAATCAGAAGAGAATTGGAACTCGATGCTTGATCGACAGTGCTTTCATTTATTTGCGCTCATTGGCTAAAGCGACACCTGCCTTTATTACCTCCTTATCGATTTGTTTTGCGACATCTTGCAAATTTAACACGACATTCTATGGTTATCAATTGAGTGACTCTACCTCAACTAGGAACTCGGACCAGACATCGTTCAAGTGAAACAGAACACTGATGTGTCCACCGTGAAGAGTCCTGACTTTAGTGTTCTTGTACGCAGCGGCTAGATACTGCGTCCACGCTTCAGGGGCTTCTTGGTCACCAGGGCTCGTCACCAGCATGACAAATGGACGTGAATGTTCCTCGTCTAATGCATCCGGCTTGAACCCCCAGTCCGAGCGCAGCACAGTGGACATAAGCCTGAAGCCCTCCCAAGAGGTCGCCACGCTCCGCACGGCATTCACGGCGAACCACCTCTCCGTTTCACCCTCTGCGATCCCCTCTTTCGCCCTCCACTGAGTAAATTCCGCTCTCTCTGCCTCATCCATCTTGTCAAACAACAATTCCCGCAGGAATTTTTCTGCTCTATCGACTGTAGACACCTTTTTTGCCATTACGAGTGTCACGAGGTGAACGAATATGTGATTTAAGGGGTACCACTGGGTGATCGGACCGATTAAGAGATAATTGCTCCAGGTCAAATCCTTTGCATAATTCTTGTGGTAACGGAAGGGCGTGAGTGCTGCCATGAGCAATACGCCGACGATGCACCTCCCGTACGGGAACTTATCATAGGGTGCTCCATACAGTATCTGAGCTGGCACGGTGCCGAAAGAGCCCCCGGAGAGGTATAGCTTGACATTCCTGTCGTTTTCTGGATAGAGATGATCCAAGAGGGCAGTCATGTCGCTGGTCAGACAATCGACATATGACACGGAAGGGGAAGGAGAAGAGGTATTCCCCCAACCGGGGAGTGTGGGGCAGATGTGATGGATGTTCCTTGACGTGATGGCACGACAGACCTTGGATGTCTCGCCAATGGTTAAGGCGCCATGAAGGTAAAGGAGAACGGTCGTACTAGCCGCATTGCCAGAGGTGGCATATGCCAGGGTACGACCATCTGACAATGGAAGAGTGTTCTCGTGGATAGAGTTGTTCATGGAATGGGTTATGCTCCTTCTCCCTGCTACGCTCCATTTTTCAGGTGGGCCGACCCCGCCGCGCAGTAACCCGCAGCCAACAAAAATGGGATAGGGGTGATGATGTTGATTGTCAGCAGTGTTGCATAATTAAAATTTGCAAATCAAGTGCTTGCCCGCTTAGCTCAGTGGCAGAGCGCGTCACTTGTAATGATGAGGTCGGTTGTTCAATCCAGCCAGTGGGCATTTCCTTTTTGATTGCCGCATTTCCTAAAAAAATGATGCCATTTATACCCGTCGTGTGCAACCCAACCCTGCAAATGGGAAACTCCACCCAGTAGGTCGTCACTGATTGAGTTCCGTCCGATTTGTCCTCTCATACTGCGCACAATCCACGACTTTGCCTTCCTTCCGACTTTGCTCCGCAGCAAATACCGTAAGATGGCTCGTCAGTATCTCGTCAACGTCAACGCCAAGAACGGTTTGGTCGCCCAATCGCACCGCCTCGACAAACGTTCGAATAAGGCTTAGGTCTCCCCCACCGTGGCCGCCTCCTTCGTCAGGGGGACAATATGTCGTCCCCTTACCAGTCCGGAAATCTGTCACTCTGAATATGTTCATATCGCCAACGATCTCGCCGTGCGTAAAATGAAGACGGGTTTGACGTTTACAAATGAGGGAAGTATACGCAACCATGGTGAAGGAGGCTGTAGCTCCCGAAGAGAACTCGATGCTGACGACCTGTGGCAATTAAATTGATAAATTCCCTGGCAGTCACGAAAGTACTCGGATACATACCTGGTGATCACAGACATCATTGTCACTTTCGTAAACACACTTCCCATAGGGTCCATTTCGTAACGCTTCGGTTATATTCTCGATGTCGGGAATGCCGTCTACGAGAGTACTTGCAGGCCATCGTAGATCTCCCTGTGACACAGGGTCTAGGTATACTGAAGGAGTGTGAGGACCAAGAAACGTCACATGTGCACGTAGGACCCACTTTTCTTTGCGCTGTACGGACATTCGCTTTCGGCTGGACAATCGAGACACCGTGATGCGTCCTGGGCACGCGTTGGTTTCGCGTCCTTCTTGAAATGGTGCAGAGATCCAAATGAGGAAACTCTAGTAGGAGTAGCCGGTGACAACCAGTGGCAAAGTAGGTCGATGTCACTGGTAGTAGCATCATTGGGTAAGAAAGATGTAACAGCCGGAGACGAGAAAGACGTACTGGCAACTTTTAGTCATGAGGGAGAAAGAGCTATCCGCCTCCTTCGACCAGTTTCCCCGGACATATGAATGCGCAAAGTGAAAGTAACCAACGGGCTCGACGTGAACGACGTTCACAAGTTCTCCCAGCTGGCCCGAGCGAACTACTTCAGTGACCGCCCTGCCGTACGGTGAGTAGCGCAACACTATGGGAATGTCACGGATCCATGGTTGCCTCCCGCAACGAGTGATGCATACCATGTCCAATCCCAAAGATAATTCTGGCATCTTTGACTGCCTTCTCCATCGCGATAAGATCACGCAAGTTTGTCGCCATCGGTTTCTCGCACAGGATGTGATACCCCTGGTGAACAAAGGCCAGCACGACATCCTTGTGCATGTGATCATGTACAGCAACAATGACGGCGTCCGCCAGGCGCTTTCCAACCGTCTCGAGTGCCTCTGCGGATGCCTTGAGGAGATCTTGCCATGTGTTAAAGACAAGGCTGTCGTCGATGGCATGCGCCCTTGCAAAGAGGGTGCGGGTGTTTTTGCGGGGTTCTGCGATCGCGACGACTTTACATTGATGAGGCTGATCAAGCGCATAGGCTGCGTAGCTCTGCGCACCATAGTACTATCCGTTAACAGCAGATGGGCAATTGCGCACCTTTCCGCGCTGACCACAACCAACGACGGCGAGGGTGACTGGAATCTCTTTTGAACCCATGTCAGTATCCTTTGGCTATAATTTGGGTCGGAGAGCTCTTTTGTTGAACAACATGTGACCCTGCTCCAAGCATACCAGGGCGCTTCGTCCAAAATCATGCCCCGTCTCTTACCGCGTCTACTCGAGGCACTACAGAAAACTGCAGATGGGACCTCGAAACGTGTTGCCCGCTCGCAGCCCGTCGTTTCTCGCAAAAGAAAATCATTATATCGACCAATTCCTGTTGCACCGTCTTTCAGTCCTGCCGGGCGGACGCATTCAATTTTGCTCGATAAGAACCCCATGACCGACAAGGACGTCTTTGAAAGACACAAACGTCTCCCCCCCAAAGTACGTCTGGGTTTTCAGGTCACACACGATGAACAGGACCTTCCGAGGGAGATGACCGCTCAAGAACGCGAGTGGTGGTCGAGTCCCTACCGTGCGTCCAACGCCTTTGCACGTGTCTCTAACTAGACCGATATCGAACAATAGTCAGAATGTTGGCTGCTCCACTACGACAATGCGCAATTTCCAAAAGGTATTTACCCAACGGTGCGTGTGCATTTTCATATCTATTCTTTTTCTTATCCCGTTACATCCAGATTTCCTCGTTAGACTCGCGGTATTACGCTCGCCCCCCACAACGCAAAATGCCCGCTCGATAGAAGTCCTCGTGCCGGATGGACTCCAGCATCCAAAATACAAAGGGCGAAAAGGTCACGTCGCTGTATATGTTCCCTGCTGGAAGCGTGCTGTCGAAACAATGAAATCACCTGGTGGATATCCCGATTTTGAGCCTTATTTTGCCAACTCATTTGTGTGCTCCCTCATTAGTCTCGCTCCCCAGATACGGTGCAAACATATTCTTCTCTAAACATCTTTGTTCACACGTCGGCTACCTCTTGCGTCTTCGTGTCCTGCAGGAATTAGAAGTACTGACTGGTGCTCTCAAACGGAACTACAGCCGAATCGAATTCGACGCGGACCCAGGCTACACTATTCTCCGACGTTTAACGCGATCCGAGTTCAAGACCTTGCGCGACACCGACATGATACCGTATCCCGATGCAGTCGCCGTTCTCATTGTCCCTCCTGTCAACCGCGACCCCAGGACGAAACTACGGCCTTTACCATCTTGGGAGCCAGCAATCCCATCCACTGAATCTAGCATCCCTCTGGACCCGCCGCACAAAAAAGTTCTTTTACCCCTTTCAGCCTTGCGCCATGTGAGCGTCCCGGACGGCGCGTTGGGACGAGAGGTGGATGGTCCTTGGGAGACATCTTTCTCCACTTTCTTGCCGAATGCTTGTGTTCCTCAGTACAATGGTGTTACTATGTTTCCATCTCCATCACACCGCGCCGCGCTCTATAAATCGTTTATGGAACTGCTTGACGTTGAACGACATTTTCGTGCGATACACCCGGACAGAATGACTACGAGCAAGGAGGAATTCAAGCGTGCAAAGGGGGGCGCAAAAGCGAGCCACGCATTTCTCCTCGTATCAAATGAGCAGACCGTAAAACGGGCAGACACCGCGGCACTCGCGATTGCACTGTGGAGGCTACGAATGTGGGAGGGAGATGCTTTCAGCGATAAAGTCGCAGGTTGGGAAATTGGCAATGAATGGAGGACTACACAAACCGGTCGCAGATGACATACTATGCGCCCAGGGTGTTCGAGCATTGACGAAAATATCGTTGATGTCTCATGTTTTTAATACACAAATCATTCTACAGCCATTGGCACTGGCAAATTCTCCAGTGTCTTGTCCAGGGACACTGATATAACCTCTTTGCCTTCCCAAAACTTGGGGAGCTGATCGCCGGGTACAAACAGACGCTCGACGCCTTCCTCGGTAATGACACACATACGAATGACACCACCCGACGAGCCATCGCGAGACATTGCGAGTGCGAGTGCTGTAGGGTAAGTGAGTATTAAACTGGGTGACACAGACAATACGGGCATACTGTTCTTGACAAATTCGATCGTCTCATCCTTCCCCCATCCCTCTTTGTAAGTAGCATCACAGTAACCATACACATATGTTGAGCCGGAACCTAGTGTCAAACTGGCATTAGAGTAAATTCCGAACAGCAGCCGACATACGCACCCCCAATAGCCCATGGCTGACGGAAAAGTCCCCCTCCAAGGGGGATGTTGTAGACACTAGGGCCTACTTCACTGTCCCAACCAGCCACGATTATCCCAGCAGACAGTTGATCCTTGTTTTCATAACAAAGTCTCTCGAAGAAGGAGGCAGCAATTGCAACGGAAGGAGGAGCACCGCGTGATTGCCTGTTCTCAGGTGGGCGTTAGGAAATAAGCATAGGAGTAAAGTCGTTGGACGCACGCGGTCAACTGGCAGTTGTAATGGACAATATCAGCTACGGCTTGTGTGTCTGCTGCTGATCCTGATCGACAACAGTAAATGCGATCGTGGATGTGCGTGAGCTTGTCTGTCACGCGGTTGGCCTGGATGATGTGAGAAGGAAAGAGTAGGCGAGGAAAGACGACGGACGATGTAGCTTCCAGTGGTTGTGCGACTGTCTGCGCCAATGACGACGCCTCGGTCGAATTGGACGGCCATGATGGATGTCTACTTTGTTGGTGAATAAAACACATCTGACCAGCGAACAGATACGCACGCCGAGATTGACCTCGCCCTTCTTGAGCCTGTCCATGTCGACGTGAAGATAGAAAGGATGAGTCGGAAGTGGCTGTTGTCGAGCTGACGCGTACTACACGCGTAAGACATCATCTACGTCTACCGCCATGGCTCTGGGCACGCTCTACCGCGAACTACAGCGCGCGTTTGATGCACGCCCGACCGATCTCAAGAAATGCGGCGCACTGCTGGCCCAGCTCAAAGTAAGTAGCCCAGCTCGCAGTAAGATTCGGTGACTTTGTATTAACGACCCCAAGATCGGCTTGATACAGACGGGGCTTCTTATTCCAGCCGCAGGAGCAAACTTGCAGGACTTGGTCGTTGCCCGTAAGTGTCCCTCAGGCCATCCGTACCCTACTTCACACCTTCCACACAGGCGACATCCTCGAGATCGGTGCTTTCTGCAGTATACGTGCCAAAGACGTGCCCTCGTTCGACAGATATTTTTCCCAGCTACAGACTTTCTATACCGACTTCAGGTTTGGCTGTCTAGTCCCCGGTGCTGCCGTTGGTCGCTTATCTCGTTCCGCAGATCCGTCCTTCCTCCCTCAAAACGTGAATTTCCTGTTCGTGGACTAAACCTCATCCGTCTCCTCACCCAGAACAGAATCGCGGACTTCCACACAACTCTCGAATCTCTTCCCCTCCCTGCTGATGAAATCAGTGCTAATCCCTACATCGCCCATCCAGTCAATCTCGAACGGTGGCTTATGGAAGGGAGTTATTCCAAAGTCTGGAATGCAAGAGAAGAGGCGCCCGCAGAAGAATACAAGTTCTTCGTAGACAGTCTCATGGGAACTATCAGGTACGTCACCGAGGGGCTTTGCACATGCTAGTAGTGCCCATGTGCGTGACAGAAATGAGATTGCAAGTTGCGAAGAGTCGGCGTATGAGAGCCTTCCGCTGAAGGACGCCGCTACACTCCTCTTCTTCACTTCCCAGTCTGATCTCCTGAAATTCGCGCAACAGGCATGTAGTTATCTGAACTGCCTACTTTGCTAGCATTGAAATGCATTTCATAGCGTGGGTGGCAAGTAGAACTTGCTGCGGGTCTCATCAAATTTGCGCGCAAGAATGATGAGCAGACGGAGATTCCGAAACAGAAGCTCATTGCAGCGAACCTAGGGTACGCACGTGAGCTCGAGCAGATCGTGTAGATACTTGAATGTCCAACTACATAATACAGCTTTTGTGGGATGGGAATCTGTGATCTCCCATCGAGGACTGGTGCAGAGTACAGTTTGATTCGGACGTTTCGGTACATCGAATCACGATCAGGTTCGAGTAACTACTCAAAATTCTCTAGTGCCTCCTTTGCTTTTCGTTCTGCTTCTGCTCTTAGGTCATCTGGTACAGCTACGTGCCGCCCGTTCGTCTCACTGCCTACCCATGACATCTCCAGCTCGAATTCTTTCTCTTTGTTGTCGTCATGGACAAGGTATATTCTAGGATAATATCAGCAACCGGGACAGGCAGGGAATGAGTGACAAACATCCTAGCCGCTTCTAAGACTGCCTCTCGTGTAGAGAGTTCTGAGAGTTTCAGCTTCTCGAGTTCGGTCTTCGCTAATTGACGTCCCTTGCCGATGGCCGCTCCATGGTATCCCTGATTGACGTCAATACGAACGACGTATGAAAGAAAGGGGGGACATGCCAAACAAACACCACTAGGCTCGACGACATAGAGTGATGGGCCCGTCTTGTCAACCCCTGCGAAGATGGTGCTGATGCCAAATGGTCGGACAGATGAGTAGAGCGTATAAGCCTGCGCGTAAAGCGCCAGGCGATCCGAAATGTACTATGAAAAACGCGATCTATTAGAAGAAACGGGTATGATGAAACATTCTATGCACACCTTGACTGTTGGTTGTTCTCTCAGGTTGTTGCGCGTACTCGCACATTCCTCGCGTGCCCGGTTCGAAATATTGCGACCATCTGCGAGAAGACCCGCCGTAGCCTGGAAACCGTGAGTTTGTAGGAAAGGGGTTCAAGAGCCGGGAGTCTACCATGCCGATATGTCTATCGACCGTTTGGATACGTCGATTTACGCCTGGGACGAGGAGCTTTGAGTGGATCAGTTTCTCTACGGCAAGGACGACGCCGTCCTTGACGCGAAGGCCGATCGCGGTGCTAGACGACGCAGTCGTTCGGTGTGATCTGCAAAAGGATGGAGAGATGCATACCCCGAGTTCTCGACAGCCTTGTTAGCATACTCGACCTAGATAGCACATGGCTGAGCTGAAAAGGGACGATTGAGGCGACGACACACCTGAAATATGCGACCATCTGGCGAGTAAGTGCTCGCGGAGAGATCGTAGCCTGTACCGATGGAGGTCATCGTGGTTAGTGGTCAAGTCTTTATTCGGTGCTCGTCTTTGCTCGTACGCGCAAGCCCTGGCGTCGCGTGCGTGAGAAAGACGGGCCGAGCCAGACGCGACTCGTCCTCGACCACGACCTTCTTAATGGACACTGCGGATTCCATCGCACACGAAGACTGGCACGCTCTTCTCGAATCTCATCCCATATTTCGTCTACAAAGTGACTCCCAGCGAGCTCAGCCTCTCACTACACTCGAACTCGAACTCCCGGCCGCCACTCTTGCTCAAGACGGCGATTCGGAACACGATCATGTCCTCTCTGGTCGGCGGCAGCTCATCGCATTGAAAGATTCTGATCTCATCGTTGCCGCGGGTGCTGAACTCAGAATCACGTCTCTTTGGGACACTAAACTAGGTCGAACGACGGGCAAGTCATACAAGGTGCGTGGAAACGCACACAGTGTCGCGCCAGACCCGGAAGGATAATACTAGGTCCTTCACGTCCCAAATGTCGACTTTCCAATCCACCAACTCATCTTGAACCCCAGTGGCAAGTTGCTTGCAGTCGCAGGTGCTTACCAGGTTGCGGTGGTTGTTTTACCCCGTGCTGGCTACACGAAGATTATTTCTCCATCCATCGACTGCAGGTATGCGTTGACATCCTCTTGTCAATCCTGTGTTCACCCCTCTGTAGGGCAGTTCAAGTAGGACAATTCTATCACGGGACTACATCCTCGGTGCCTATCTCTAAGGTGGACTGGCACCCGTGGGGAGAGGCAGGGTCAACACTAATGGTCATGACCGTAGATGGAAAACTTAGGTGTGTTGTTGTCGATCTTACATCATTTGCGTCAGCTGACCATCGACCCTAGAGAATATGATATCTCGGTTGACTCAGAGGAACCGCAGCAAGTGCTGTCCTTCATTCCTGAGAAGAAATCGAGGTCTTTTCTTGCCCAGGATCCCGCAGAACGCGAGGTCACCTCCTTTACGCTAGGAAAAGGAAGAGCCGATTGGGGTCCTTTGACGGTGTATGCCTTGACTCGCTCAGGGGACATTTATGCTATTTGTCCTTACATGCCCTGTAATGCGTGAGTCTTGCTCTTTACTCCTTCATTTTATTTGCATAGTAGTGACTACGATTGAATCTAGTTCAGTCCCATCTTCGTTTGTCCATGCTCTTGAATGCTTCATCGCCGCAAAACAAGAATTTGTTTCACAAGACACAACAACAACACCAATTCTCTCGACCCTCTATGACTATCAACATAAATACGTTTCCGCACTCATCAAACAACTTCCCCCAAGTACCATCTTCCCTGCTGTATCGTGTTCCGTATCAGTACATCCCCCAAGCACTATAAAAAATCAACCTCTAAGACAGGGACCATTCCTTCTCCAACCGTCTCCACGCGCATTGGAGGGTAGCGAAGGGGGAGACGCAACGGACATTGCTTACGTTGCCTTTGTGGATGATGGGGAGGAGGAACATGAGGAAGGGACAGAAAGACTCGGGATCATTGTTGTAACTTATCAGGATGGAAAAGCAGACGTTTGTTTGGACGTCGAGAAAGTTGAAGCGAGATGGGAGAGTAAACAAGCATGTCTTTGTTTCGGTCTTGCGATTTTATGGAAAAGGCTGATTTTTATCATGTTTTCAGGACCAAAGCGATGAGCTTCCAATGTTTGCAGTATACGAGACGATCGATCTGGGCATCATCTCTGTGCTTAAAACACCATCATCAACCAACTCATCAATGGATCTGCTTCAAACAAACCATCCAGTCATCTTACACGACCCAATTCATGACGATACCATTTATATCTATCATGCCTTCGGTATTCATTCACTCGAGTTTGGAGATCTACTTTGCAATCTAGCAACGGCCCTACGCGTGGATGATGACGACGGAACGACGCTGACCAACGTGCTTGAAAAATCGGTGGGGACTCATGTCTCTGCTATTCTTAATACATTTTCTTTTCAACGACGGTCAGTGGAATCATAAGCCGTTTGTGTGTTCTCGTTGACGTCTTGCAAGGTGTTCCAACCCTGTAATAGCTCTGTGTGTACCGAATGACGTCTATCTCTCTTACAGTATTCTTGCCCTCACCTCTGCCTTCCGGATGGCGTTCTTCCCGCTGAATCTCCGGACGATGCTCTCGTATAATGCCGCTGATTCCTCCCAGGCATTATTCTCGGGGGTCACTGCAACACCAGCTTCCAAAAAGATTACGCCCGCTATGTTTCTTTCCAATGACCTGCTCACTCCAACAGATGGACCTCGTGCATACGTCTCTCTGCTTGGCACGGAACCATTCTTACCACCGCCTATCTTGAGCCATCGTGTCACGGTGGCACGATACTCTTCCGGGACATCGCCACGGGAATTTGTGCTTACGCCTGATACACTTCGATTCCTTTGGACGCAAGTGACAGCGCTCAGGACGCACATTAGGTCGGCGCATGTAGCTTACAGAGAGGTTGAGGATAGGGTTGAGCTTCAGCAAACAGAATTTGCAAGAATACAGCAAAAGTGTGGAGAAATGCTGCGTGTGATCGGGCTGCTTAAGGAGAGAGTAGAAGCCATCCGAGGGGCAAAAGAGATGGGGGTTGTTGGGAGAGTGGAAAGGATGAAAGGGACGCATAAGGAGTTGATGAGGAGGGCTGATAGGACTTTGCAGGCACTGATGACTGGTGCGTCGCCGGAACTGAGTGAAAGTGAGACAAAATGGTTCGAGGAGCTACGGAGGATGAAATCGGAGGTCATTGGGGTTAGCAAATTTGACGAAGGATCTCTGAGGTCACGAGCCGCGTTGGTGAGTCGGGGCTGAGTGTTTGGCGAAGGACAAAACTGACCTTGGTGGTTCAGTTGAAACGGGAGCATGAACGCATCCTGCCAAACCTGAAAGAAATAGTATCAAAAGAAGAG
>JBBPKO010000006.1:59886-89896 GCA_038089295.1 Xerocomus amazonicus
CAGGGTCACGATGAGTCTCTAATGAAATACGGTCCCGTGAGCGTGATGACCGACCGTATATGCTTGGAGAGGGTCAGGGGATTTATTGGATGAGTCAGATTCGATTACCCACAGAGCCATGTATAGACTGAGAATAAAGCAAATGAAGCTTTGAGTGAGAAGTACCACGGGTCGCTTCAAATTAATCCAGAGATAACCCCAGCGGTCCTCGTCTTGATCAATCGCAGTCCCCTTTTCTAATTCTGCGCCCTGTGCATGGAGTCGCCTGCGAATAACGGGTGCGTACGTCTCCTTGAAGAAGGGGATCGCAAGTATAGAAGCGATGCCACACAAGCCGACGATCACATAAAATACGTATTGAATACCGATCGTCTGAGCAATAAAACCGCCCATAATGGGTCCAACCGCGGGACCTAGGCACGAGAATGAGTCATGACACTCGCGGTAAGTAGTGACAATACCGATCAAAGGCCCAATGCAGTATAACGCCATGGCAGATGCACGGTCATTCTCAGCAAAGAGGTCACTTATGCAGCCTCCACCGATGGCGATTGGCGCACTTCCGGCGAAGCCACCTATATCATTTCAGCTGTAGTCTGGTGCGAGGTCAGAATCGATGACGCACTGAGAAAGCGGAAAGCGATTAAAGCATTGGCGGTTGGCGCCAGTGCACAACCCAGAGTGAAGCAGAGGGAAACTAGGTTGCAGATATGCAACACCTGACTGCTATAAGGGAGGGCAACGGAGGACGACGGAGGGGCATACTTACCCAGACGCGACCAAACATCTCTGAAAGAGGTCCTAAGAACAGAGGGCCGATGGCAAGCGACAGAACAAAAATGCTAAGGGTTAATGCGAGAATCGTAGAGTTTGTGATACCATATTTCAAAGCAATATCTGGAAGACCAGGGGCCATCATGGAGCTAGCAAGCGGAGGAACAAAGGTGTAGAGGGAGACCTGTGAAATTGACTTAGGGAAAATAAGGGAGCGGGAGGAAAATACTAACTAAGATCGTTGGAATCCATTTTTGTGACGGAGACCAATTTCTGGGATTATCGGGGCTGTGTTCCCAGTCACTTGAGACAACGAGCTGCTCTTTGCCCGGTTGAGGCTGGTCCACGTCGGGCTCTAGAGTGCGTGTTTTGAGACCGATATGGGTGTGAGAAGATGCGGGGGAGACAATCTCGTCTGTGGCCTGCACTACTCTGGATTCGAACAGTGGGCAGAAGGGGATGTCGTGGGTGACTGCCAGTGTCCCTTTAAGAACAGTAGGCTGGCTGCGTATTCATGACACGAAGGAATTGGTGTCATTTCCGGTCACCTCAGAGTTCACACGTAAGGACAGACTGTCCCTACCGCGAGATCGTGCCCGTCCTCCGAAGTATCAGGGAGATGTGGGATATATGCTCTATGGATGAAGATGTATTCGATAAAACCAGGCAATTCATTGAATTTGTTTCCAAAGACTGGTACTCGCAGACTTAATGTGTCATCTTTGATTATTTCACCTTCTCCGTAAAATTGTCAGCACGCGAGGTCTGACAAGATAATCGATGACGGTGATGACACGAATCTTACTTACGTGGTTTGCAATTAAAAACAGGACTTGGCGTGTAACTTGAATGACTCCGTCAAAGTCTCGAATGAACGTTTGAACACGCAGAAAAGTGACATCGTCAATGCGTCTGGCATCGTGACGGATATGAAATATATGTGCATCACACAAGTGCTTGCAGCTCCAAGCTCTGGTTTGCCTTCCAAGCCAAGGGTTATTAACGTTGGAGAGCGTGAGAAGGCGATGACCGGCACGCACATGCCGAGTTGTGTCGTTCGTTGACTTTTCTCCATGTCCTCTTCCTTGCCATCCTCCCCGAGGAATGCACAGCAGACAGCAAGCCAGAAAGAAAAGAAGACAGCACGACCAAACACACTCTTTCGATTGCGTCAACTCATTCGCCGGTTACCAAACGTTGTAACGCATTCTGAAGCCGACATCCTAATTCTCTCGACTGCTGTCAAACTTCTTCTGTTTCCCTCTTAGTACTTGACCTCCTATATCAGCAACCCCGACTCTGATGTATAACATAGTCGTTCCACAGACTTTGAGGTCCACCGTAACTGGCTTGCAATAACTCACTCGCTCCCCATTTCACAATGGTACTATGATGTACGCTATCCGCAGTGCTAATTATCACTCCTAGTTGACCAGTCAAGCAGGCCACGTCACAATGGAGTGAGACGTTCTCTTGACTTGTCGTCATGAAACATTGATCTGTGCTTGACAGCGCTTGATTATCCTCCATTCTTTGCTTATTTTGAGAAGCTCCTGTCTATTCCAGCATCGTTAATTGACCCGGAGATAGTCAACCTGCATAACTTGAACTACGACGCGTCGTCTGTTGTCGCATACCAGCGAAGCACCGTGATATTAACTGAGTTGGTACTCGGTGCAGCATTGCTTAGGTCTGTAGACCAGTCCTGGAATAACGCACAAAACCAAACTTGGCACTTAGATTCATTCATGGGACTGTAGATCCTTTGCGACGTGTTCTCTCAGCTTCCCTTTTTTTCCATCCAGGTTTCTTGATCATTGACCATATCCACTTCCAATACAACGGCTTCATGTTCGGCATTTTGCTGTGGTCAATTCTTATGGCACGCGAGGTGAGATTTATCGATCTCTTGTGATGTGCATGCTCAGGTTCGTGTCCTTTGTTTAGGGCAGAAAGTTAGCGAGCGGCCTACTTTTCGCCGTGTTGCTCCACTTCAAACACATCTACATGTACTTCGCTGTACGCTCTCTATCCTTTTGTTGTTCATTCATTAAATATCTGAAAGCCTGCCTACTTTATCTATCTTTTGCGTTCGCATTGTATCTCACCCACTGGCGAAATTCTACCAACAAATTTCATCTCGTTGGCGAACGCCGTGATATTGGTTTTTGGAACCTCACTTGGACCATTCATCCTAACGGGACAACTGCCGCAACTCATGTCTCGCCTTTTCCCGTTCACCCGTGGTCTGAACCATGCTTACTGGGCACCGAATGGATGGGCTTTGGTGACAGCTGTGGACCGTGTGCTTCTACAGCGTATGTGTTTGCCCATTTTCATGCGTGACATCACAGCACTAATCTCGACATTTAAGTGGTCAAGCGATTTGGTGCAGAATTAAGAGTGAACCAGCAGGGCATTGTTTCTACGTCACGCGGTCTTGTTGGCGACACTACCTTCGCAGTTCTTCCAACTATCAAACCGGTACATACGTTTTTAATCACGATTGTGTTTCAGATGGTACGCCATGGGATGTAGGATATGTATTTGAGCCGACAGCTCTTGTAGATTTTTCTCGTCAAATTGTGGAGGGCGCCAAGCTACAAGTCCTTCTTAACCGCCTTGACGTTGTGTGGCTATACCTCGTATATGTTTGGTTGGCATGTCCATGAAAAGGCCGTTCTCCTTGTCCTTGTGCCCCTCAGGTACGTGCCTATAAACAATTTCTAATGCAATATCTTCCGTACTCACAGATTGGTAGCCTGCTTGCGACAGATAGTTATATCCACTTCAAAACTTATATGATAGCAAGTATTGCTGGGGTATTTTCCCTCTTTCCTTTGCTGTTCACCCCTAGTGGTGAGTCTCTTTTGGCAGAACAGTATCGACGGCCTTATTTGGTCACAGAAACCGTGGTCAAGATTGTCTACTCTGTTATATGGATTATTATGGTACTCCTTCCATTATACAAACGAATTTACGAGTGAGTTCTTCCACACCATCACTCCAGAAACATTTTCATCCCTTTCAGGTTCCCGACCACATTACCATTGGTTATCCTAGAGCAATTAGAAAATGCATATTTACTGGGTTTTGCTCCATTGCTAGGGTTCGTTACTGGTTTTCCATTGCTTTTCGGGGGAAATCCCCACTTCGAGTTTCTTCCCCTGATGATGACGAGCCTATACTGTGCGGTTGGTCTGGTGTGGGCATTCATTCGACTGGGTGTGATATACATCAAGCAGTAGTAATATGTATCTCATAAACATCGGTAGTCACATCTGCTATCGCTTTGAAATGTGGACAACTGCATATGGTGGTTACATAATGCAATATTGCAGAGGAGAACTACCTTGACTTACCATCCTCATCTTCAAGTATGTGATCCAGACCGACTTTCTGCCCTCGAGCATGCTTTGCACTAGATCCCCACACAATGGCACTAGGGCATTTCAGTAAGACAATCGATATAGAATTGCTGGCTGAGGCTCACTATTTCATCTGCTTCGCGATCTCCTTATGAATGGCGTTGCAGAAATCTTCGACCGAGCACCTTCCACGACGTAGAACAACCGGAGCAGAGTAATCCGGTGATTGTCCACGTGGTTTTGTGTAAACACGGACAAGCTCTAAAGCATCCCACATCTTCTCAATCAACTCGTCGATATTCATCCATTCCTTTGACGAAATTGGTACACTATAGGGTATTTTGTATCTAGTGAACATTATTGGATATTTTTCTTGCAGGGAAATCAAGGTGGGGCGCTTACAGAAGATCAAGTTCCTCTATTGAGATGGCATCTATCTGGTCGAGACCGTTGTGAGTTCAATGTTTGAAATGGAAACACAGGCTCCTCACTTTGTTGAGAACCTACAAAGCTGGGTCAACATGGATACACGGTTTACGCCCACTGGGTACGTACGTAGACAACAGGTATATACACTCTGAGCCACACCGTAAATTGCTATCAAATAGGGAGGGGGGTAAATGAATACTTACCTGTTGCCTTCAATCACGTCTACTAGGTCATCTGAGGTACAGTTTGGTTCACGTATAGTAACATCAGCATTGCTTAGCTTGTACTCGCTGAGCACAGCTTTAATTTCGTCGTGGTCGATGCTGGTGAGAGGTACGGTATTTGTAATTGCAATCCCGCCCTTGTCTTTCTTACGGACTATTATTGCCGGAGGCTTTTTATTGAGCCGAATACCAAATCCTTCTAGTTCAGTTTCAATGATCTTCTTGTCCCCGAGGGGCTTGAGCACGTCGAGCACAATGAAGATAAGGTTACAGGTTCGAGCGACTGTCAGCGGAGGAATAAGTCTCACATGAGATGGCATGCTTTATTTCGTACCAGCAATTACTACCAAACAGACGTCAGCAGGGAGAAAGCCATACATGTGAGCAAACAATTTACCCTGGCGACCCCGACCCCGACCGTCATTCGCACCCTCAATGATCCCGGCTGAGTGGCTTGAGCACTAGTCTTCAGTCAACAGAAAATACTCACGTAAATCCAGAATCTGAATCGGAGCACCATGTACCTTCAAGGTACCAGGAACAGTGGTAAGGGTGGTGAAGTCAATCTCTGAGACCTCTGAGTGGGTTCCTGTAAGTTTTGACATGAGTGTAGACTGATAGATGGGTCGGCACGAATCAATGTCTGCATAGAATAATAACCCTCACCTTCCCGACGGACGGAAAACCCACGAAGCCAACTGTCGCTACTCCTGTCCGAGCCACATCAAACCCAATGCCTCCCCCCCCACCCCCAGATGGTGCAATCAACTCTCGCCTGAGTTTTGCGAGTTTAGCCTTGAGTTGGCCAAGATGGTAACTTGTGGCCTTATTCTTTTGAGCTATGTGATTCAATATATTTGGCTAAGGCAGAGGATAAGGATCACTACACAAACATACTTCTGGCCTATGAGCTTTGGTGAATGAAGCTATCATCGGAAGAAGCTGTCTGAGATTACCATCTCATCTTCAATTTCCTTGTTCAAAATTCATGTTGGTCAAAAGAGACAGAACCTGTAGCGATGAGGCGACACACTTTAATTTTCTGAACAGTCGTCATTGCTGCTTGCAGATGATCAAGAGTATTGCTTATATAATTAGGTCTTTGTTGCCTTGGTACGGTCACTTCGTTCCCTTTTGTCGTCGTCTACTACCACCCTCCTTCTCCCCCCCACGACGCTCCCTACGGTGTCCTCCACACCTACCAGGTTCTCTCATTTTTTCCACTCCTTCTGGCCCCCGTTCTGTATGCGACTGTGTCGCACACGCACTCCGACGATCGTTTACTCGACATACCCGACAGCTCGCTCTCTGTAGTGATCATTCTTTGATCGACTATACCATCCCCATTCAATGTGTTCCGGTCCTGCATGGAAACGGGAAGTCGTTCCCGACCACAAGGTATCCGGTAGAGTTGTTAGTCTTACGGCTTCGAAAGTGAAAACACTCTTGTAGTTTGATTTTATCGACACACGGGAATTCACGGACAATGGATTCTTCATGCGCTTTAAGTGAGTTCATGCTACAGAATCCCGCTTTCCTCACCATGCCTAACCCGGCACGCATATAGGTACTTGTGGCTTTATATCATCATTCTCAAATCGTTTCTCGTGTATATCTCGGATATATTTTCCGCGACCACAATGTTGACCACTTCGACGTGGTCAAATCAAATCTTCAACGATTGTCAACACCAAGATGGCTGCTTCTATATCCCCTTTAATATCGGAAAGTGGCTATTTGTTGGGTGTATCATCTTCGGTTTCCTATTAGTAAGTCTGTACGCTTCACTTGACTCTACATGCAAGCTTTTCATTTTTGTAGTTGGCATACGAAGCTCGCAAGTCAAAAAAGATAATAGCCAGTCGAGATATCTCATATGCTTTCACGAACGTGATGGCGAATCACTACTATTCACTCCGTATGTCACCACATCGCAGACACCATTGACCACTCAGGTTTTTGCCGCAGGCTCATACGACCACTTCTGCTTTTTCGACCATATCAGTAACTCCACCAAAAAGAAGGATGATTTTGCCTTCTTTATCTTCTTTACGTTCAAGAGCAAGTTGTTTGAGTTTTAGTTGTCATATGAGCTCTGATGCCTCAGCGTAGGTTGGAAGCGGCTGCTCCTGTCTGATGGTCCTCGACAGACAATCAATGCCTTGACTCTCTACAGCATCTACCTCGCAAAGAAGAACAATGGTCCCTGGTTTGACGTGCCCAAGTACTTTGCCGGAAACAGCCTCTCAACATCCGCCCTGACTGTCTCAACGTTTTTCACTTTTGTCATCTTTGCCGGCTCACTTTTTCTGTTAATTATTGCCGGGATCTGTTACATTCCCCTCCTTTGTTACATTCAGGGGAACTTGAAGGTGAGATTGGCTCTGGTAAAAAACTTGATAGAAATTGGTTGAGCTCAGCATTTCAGGAATACGTCTGCCATAAAGTTGACAAAGTAAATTTTCAACCATGCATATTCCCCCAGTAACTAAGTGGTCCCCAGCGCATCGCCGAGGTCATCAAACGCCGCAATAAGGAGCGATTAGCTAAGGCTGCGGCGCTCGCTAGGAAGGAGGCTTTGGGCGACTTCTCTCATCTCAAGAACAAAAAGGGTGAGATGATAGCTAAACCCTTACCACAACCAACATTACCCAACCTTTCCGTTGATGACGACACCGACGCGGCCTCTGTGGTTAAACGAGGGCCATCTCCGAATCCCCACGTCCAAGACTATCGCTATGCATCCGATAACAAGAGCGTGGCGCCAAGTTATCACACAAATCCTGTCGGAGTCGACTACTCTGACTACCCCATTATGCCGTCGTACACCGGAGGGTATTCTCATCAGGCACCAGGCGCGTATGGGCAATATAATCCTTCCTCGGTTACCTTGGATGAGGATCCGTCCCAACGCTACGCGTACGATGATGACTATAGTAGCCAAGTCAACCTCGCTGTAGCTGCAGCTCCTATATCGTATCAGCCAACTGGGACATACAGACATCCTGGAACAACAGGGAGCTACGCCGCAGAATCTGTTCATGATGGGTACCAAGGCAGACCGACCCAGACGTTGCGACCACCAAACGACGGCAGTACTCGTGATGTGCAGGACTATTCGAGCCACTATGCGCAGCCAGCGTATGCGTATGACTACGCACCTTATGGGGATTCATACCACCAGTATCAGAGGCATGGTGAACAGGGTTCACATGAATATGGACAAGCTCTATAGTTCGTTGCATTTAGACAAAATGTTGTGACATCGTTTCTTTTCTCGCAATGTTTGATTTACTCGATTTATGCGTATGGACGAAGGTTCATGTTGCCGGTGACGGTCGAGCCGCGCAAGAAAGCAAGTCAAGACACACCCTTTTGCTGATTTATCAAGCTAGGAACAAGCTTGGCGAGTTGGGTGGACGTGCACCTCCATGCCCGACGGTGAACGACAGAACTGGTATGTGAAAATGATAAATACACGATCCATATGCAATAAATAATCCAGGCTGTCTATCGGAAAAGCTTTCCCCAAATGACAATCGCAATGAGCAAGACAAGTAGGACGATAATACCTGCAGTCACCACCCGCTGCTGGTACATCCTAAGCCGAATTATAAGAGAAGTCGTTCTCCGAGGGAGACTAATCTTACCTCCTGATCATTTTCTTCAGCGTCCCGGATGCACGGTCTATGGCAGTATCTGCAGTTCGGAGCTATGTGATAATTAGTAGGGCTACCAAGGCTAGCGAAACTAAAACGTACGGTATCTCTGGCATTCTCAATTTGCTCTCGCTGAACACGAAGGTTCATCAGAATCTCAGCACCCTGGTCCTCAGTCTCGAGAGCAATCCGCTGAGATTCTTGCAGTCGTCTCGTGCCATCTTCCAGCGTCGAAATGCCTGTCAACAGTCTTGTTCTGTCGCTGGTCGCGCCGTAAGGTTCATCCGAGGTGGGTGTGCCAGCTCTTCCAGGTGACGCGAGCAAATCCGAACGAGAAAATTGAGCATGCAGATCCTTGGACATCTTTTTGAACCTCGTCAGATCCGCTTTGGCGGTTCTGAGGCGAGTCTGATACTGCGGTCGGAGAGATTGAGGAATCCCCTGGATTTCAATCTCCATTTGCGAGATCTAGACGTGTGTTAGCCGGTGAGGAGCGCAAAGAGAATAGCACATACCATTTCATCCGCCTCGTCCAATTCCATCTCTACCCGTCTAAGGGCCGTCCTTCTCTGTTCTGTTTGGGCAGTTTATGAATCTTGACCGAGTACAAAACGCATTCATCTGACCTCCACGTTCATCTTTACTCTCTGTATCAAGCTTAGACCGTACACTGTCGAGTATTTGACGAAAGTCTTGCTCGTACGTATCGAAAAGCGCGGTCGGGGCGTTGTCCATGATGGCGGATGAAAACAGCGGCTGCGGCTATGCATCCCACCAAAAGAGGCAGGTTCAGCGAGCCTCAAACAACAGTCATGTCCTCGAGTGCACCGTCCGTATTGCCATGGCTGTATTGACGCGTTTTATCCAGCCTAACGGTTATCCATTTGCAGGGTCTCTTTGTATCTTGACCCCCAAATACGGGATTGGGTCCTATTCCCAATCACCCTCGTCATGGTAGCTGCATCGCTGGTCGTGGTGACCGTCTACTGAAGTATTTATTCTTTTTGGTTCCAAGATTCTTGTTGGCGTGCTACGACATTATGTAGTACTTTTACTGCAGTCGACGCCCCACAAGTTGTCCCGTGCTGCACTTCGTGAACAGTATGTCCCGTGTAATCCTTTGCTAGGCTCGTTTGAAGACGTTGCACACACGCAGGAGGGCGCTCTCGAGATCCCAGATACTCCGTGCCACATCTGCAAAGTCGCCCATACCATCACTGTACTACAAAACAATATCACAAAACCTTTCCGAGGCATTCAAGGCAGGCACATACCTTAAAGACGGACCACCCAAGAGCGACTCGACACTCTCTGCATCGAATCCCTTCTCTGATCCTGCTGCCATGGATGGGATGATGGCTGGAATGAAGACGCAGATGGTGATGATGGTACCGCAAATGGTCATTATGGGCTGGATCAACTTTTTCTTCCAGGGGTTTGTGCTAAGTGCGTGACTGCTGAACCGACATGGCCCGTTGTCCTGAATTTCAAAACAGTTAAATTACCCTTTCCCTTGACGCTTGGATTCAAGTCTATGCTTCAGCGTGGCATTGAAACAGCTGATATGGATGTGCGGTGGGTATCCTCGCTGTCGTGGTATTTCCTCAACTTTTTCGGTCTGAATGGGTTGTACCGTCTTGTTCTTGGAGGCGACAATTGTACGTGCCATCATTCGTGATCGGGTATTGAGAGTGACATGTATCTCCGCTGGGTAGCTGCTGACTCTACGCGGGACATGACAATGTCACCATTCGCGGTGATGGGGACTGCGCAGACAGGGCAACCACAGGATTATGTCAAGTTGTTCAAAGCAGAACAGGACAACCTAGAGTTTGCGGAAGGGCTGTACAGCTGGACGGGAGAAGATATGGATATCAAGATCCTTGGCAAGTATGGGAAGCTGGCGCCAAGTATAAGGTAGCAACAGTACACTATGGTCAAATCTAGGAGCAAGACAGTGCTGGTTACATGAATGGAGATGTACACAAATGGGGAGATCGTATCCGAGTCCGACAATCTATTTCGCCGCTAATTAGAGGGAGATAGTAATACGTGAGACCGCTTCGCGAGCGTTTATGAGATAAGATACCATGGGGAGCGGATTCGCGTGACCCTACACTAGGCCATCGTAGAGAGACAAGGCCTTATGGGATGGATCACATGGGTGAGACGGGGGAAATAGGACCATGTGGTCGGGTAAGACTTGCCTGAACTATAGTTGGGTCTTGCTTACTACCCTCCACGAATTCATCAAAGGTAAGCTTGGCGTCCCTGTCCCGATCCATATTTGTGAAAATCTTGTCTACGCGCTGGGAATAGTACGGGGTCAGGTGGGAAAGGAGGAAATGAAGAGACAAAGGGGAACCTTTTGCGGGGTGTCTTCGTCGGCGGGGGGTTTGACCATCTGACCGGTCATCTTGTAAATGGAGGTGACGATCTGAAGCATCTCGTCATAGGTTATGAAGCCGTCCTTGTCTATGTCATAGAGTTGAAATGCCCCTGTGGAACGGGTGAGATGGAGGAAGACAGGGAAGAGAGGACGTACACTTGAGCTTTTCGTCGAGACGGCCGCGACTCGTGATGCTGAGGGCGCAGATGAACTCTTTGAAATCGATAGTGCCGTTCTTGTTTTCGTCAAAGACGTTGAAGACGTAGTCTGCGAAGTCGCCAGGGTCACCGAACGGGAAGAACTGCTTGTATATGTGACGGAACTCGGACCTGTCGAGCTGGCCAGACGGACAGTCTTTGAGGAAGCCTTTGTACCTAGATCTAGGTCAGAGGAGA
Source organism: Xerocomus amazonicus (assembly GCA_038089295.1). NCBI lineage: Eukaryota > Fungi > Basidiomycota > Agaricomycetes > Boletales > Boletaceae > Xerocomus > Xerocomus amazonicus. The sequence continues at coordinate 71,125 of JBBPKO010000006.1, forward strand.
CGCTGTGAACGGGGACGGCGAACCATTGCTGTAGCTCTCTCTTGTCGACTGTGTGGGTGATGAGCAAGGATGCGATGGGCCAAGGACGGTGCTCACAGTACGTGTGCTTCTGTAGATCTGCGAGCTGCTCAGGCGTCAGCTTTGACTGGGACTTTCCCATTGTCGATGGTGGTGTAGGACGACGAGGAGACGACCTTTTTTAGTGATCATATAAGAATACGACCGCGGGTCTTCCTCCTCCTCCCATAATGTGCTACCAGTACAACGCCTCCGCCGACATCTCTGCAGTGCCATGTCCTATGTGCATGGTATTCAAGCCAAGTGCCGCTCGGTATTCTCTCCTCCTCCCCGCCTTCTCGGACACTCACAACCGACAACAGTTGCCCCCATCTTCGCGACGTCTGCTACAATAGAGCGAATCATCCCCGCATCGACGTCGTCCATCTCAAAAACGCTGAAGGTCCGTCTCTCTTCCTCCCACTCCCACAAATGCCCACTCCCCCCCCGCAGTGAAGTCCTTCAATGGCTGTGGGTACTGCAAGGTCTACTCCCCTCATCTCCTCCGATCCCCTCCGTCCTCACCTCCTTCCGTCACAGTGGGCTCGCTCAAACCCGAAACTCACCGTGTACAACAACCATGGCTGGCCCGGTTGCTGCCGGGCGCCCACCCAGACCGAGCACCGTCTCATACAACCCGCCGACTGGCCCACCGTTAGCATCGTCCACAGCATACCCATGCCCCCCGAGATAAAGTCCGTCCTCGACGCTATCCTCTCCAGAGGCAGTGCCCTTCCACCCCTCATATCCTCCGCTCGTACACAATCTCAACACCAGCCCCCCTCTTCCACCTTGGATCGTCGCAATAGCACCAGCAGCCCTCTCACCAGGCCGTGCTCTTCTTCTTCAAAGACCCAGCCCGTGGCCATTCCCCCCCGCGGTCGTTCAGGTGGCAGTCCCGTCCCCCAGATTGCGGGGACAGGTGGCACCACCCCTCGCTCCTCCGCCCCAACCCCTGATCAATACGTACTCTCTCGGCGCCAGACTTATACCGAAGGTCTCAGAGACAAATCCCACACCCCTGCGACACGTAAATATATCGATCAAGATGGTTCTCTTTCACGCCGCAACGGAACAGCGCGGCCGTCCCTCTCTGCCGTTGCACCTGGTTATTTCCCATCACGACCATCTGGTGAATTCTCTGCCCCGCAGTTGTCGATGGTAGACCCCTACGGGACACCTTCCCAAGAAGCACTCTTTAACCGGACACTCTCTTCCAAAAGGTCCACCTTGGAGGCTGCCATGACTGCTCTTGACGTCAGTAGCTCTTCTGGGAGCAGCAGTGACAGTGGCAGCTCGCGCGGCTCCTTGTCCGATGCCACCGTGATATCAGATGGCGCATTCACGGATTACTTGTCCGATGAATCTGATGCTGAACTTCAGAGACAAGCTGAAGCGAAAGCTGCGCTGGTTGCACAGAATCAAGCAGAGGAACTCGAGTTTAAAGCTGCTCGCCAGCAGCTTGCCGGTGTCGGCTTGCGGCCACCCAAGGCTTGGGACGACACCAATGAGAGTGTGCTTCGTGCGGCCTCACACGCGTCTGCCTACACGCACCACACTGCCTATCACACGACACCATACGCGGCTGCGGCGGTTGCACATTCTGCTCGGGGTTAGATGGTAGTGTCATGAATACGTTGACTATTTATACACCATCTGGGTCTGTATATTTATCTATGCTGCCCGAGTCCTGTTATTTCCTTGCTGTCGTGTCCGTCTGGTAGTGTTGTAGGCTTGAATGTACCAAGTTCCGGTCGCTCCCAGGCTCGCCTAGTATGGCTATGTCTTGTCTTGCACGCTCACGCCATGAACCTCGCTCGTCATTCTATCACTCCAACAGACCCTGTCAAGATTTTCGATGCCCGGTTTGATGCAGATTGCCAACTATTCACGGTGTCGACACCTGCTGGTTTTGCCGTCTATCAGTCATGGCCCCTCAGACTACTTCGTACAAGAGGCACGTCTCGTCTCTCCTCCCACCTCCGCGTCCAGCTTTCATTTTTTTCCGTAGAGTTCACCGGTGGCACGTTGGTCGCCGTCGTGCCTTGTCACACGTCGTCCCTGCTCTTCCTTCTTGGCGGTGGTCGCAGTCCACTGTACCCGCCAAACAAGGTAATTCTTTGGGACGACGCCGCGGGAGTCGAGGTCGCCGAACTTGAGTTCAGGGAGCGAGTACGTGGATTAGCATGCAGACGAGGCTGGCTTGCGGTGGCCCTGCGGCGGAGAGTCGTCGTCTTCGAGGTGCACGACACTATCGCCAGAAGACTGGAATACGACACTTGCGACAATCCGCGAGGTAGGCTTCGTCTCTAGGATGCTCGCGATAACGGGAATCGATTCATTCTCAAGGTATCCTTGCAATGGCTACCGCAGCTTATGCTACCCTACTCGCCATCCCAGGCAGGCAAATGGGCCATGTGCAGCTTGTTCATTTGCCACCCTGCGTTCCCCCTACGCCTATTGGACCCCCGCCATCCGTACCTCCATCTAAACCGCCGCCGCCGCCATTGAAACACCCAGTGTCAATGATCGCCGCCCACGAGTCCGCGCTGACGACGCTTTCATTGCCCCCATCAGGCCGACTACTTGCCACGACATCTTCACGAGGAACCCTTGTCCGCATTTGGGAGACAATATCTGGAAAACTTGTTCGAGAGTTCCGTAGAGGCGCAGACACAGCCGAGATCTACGGGGTCGCCTTCCGCCCCGATGAAAAGGAAGTCGGCGTGTGGAGCGACAAGGGAACTGTTCACATATTCTCTCTTGTCTCCTCCGAGGTCTCGTAAGTCGTTGTGTCGCTTCACACTTGTCGGCTTATTTTAGTTACGCAGAAACCGGCAATCATCCCTGTCGCCACTTACCCCCTTTCTACCATTACCCAAGTATTTTGATTCGGAATGGTCTTACGCACAGTATCGAATACCTACACAGGCCGCTCACATTTCACTTTCCTCGACGTCTTCCGTCCGCTCATCACACACCGATATTGCTGCCGATGAGAAATGTGTTGTAGGTTGGATTACAGTTGCCTCTGAATTCGCCGAGGCCGTGCCCGAGTTTCAACTAGTCGTGCTGACCTATGGAGGTGGATGGTATCGACTCGCACTGCCTCCCAAAGGATCTCAAGCTTCGCCATCTGTTCCTGGGTCCCCTCTAAACTCGCCATCGACGTCTCGTCCACGGACTGCCAGCACCTCTTCTGTCACATCTCTTCCGGAAAAGGGTAAAGGCAAGGCGCGTGAAAAAGAGAGAAAGGGCAGTCGTGAGCTGGTTCTGCAAGAGTATCGAAAGTACGGTCGGTGGGATGGTTGGGGGTAATTATCCGGTAGCTTGCATTAGTCATTTCTAGCTTCCTGTATCGTCTCTTATCGACTCCCCCCCCACGTTGCATGTCACCGATATCCATTGGAACTCCTTTGGGCCCAGGGGGCTCTACTTGTGGTTACTGCAGACTACCGGGCGAGAGAGGTTCTTCAGCTGAGACCAGCATCAAGAAGGCAGGTCTCATCGCGTCTCAGTTATCCTGTGGTGTAAGAGCCCTCTTGCTTCCAACATTTGCACTCTGAGTTCGCTTACAATAAGACGTACCAACGAATGATTGACCGCGGATGGAGGAGATCTGGGACGTATTGCTATGCTCCCGACCTCCGTCGCTCGTGTTGCCCGCAATACACGATCAAGTTTGTGGGATTCTCGTATCCGCTCCATCCAAGACACATTTTTACGGTTTTCCAACAGGCTTGATGCCCTCGCCTTCAAACCGTCACGCAGTCAGCGTAAGCTTCTGAATAGGTGAGAAAGAACTTGACTACAGAATGGGCATTCTGGTGACGGTCATCAAGGTGGAACCGTTTCGTGCGGGACGGAAATATTGATGCGACCATTGGCCAGTCAAGGCAAGCTCAGAAGTCACACGCGGCCACGTTCTGCTTGGTATCTTCAGTGCATAATTCTGAGCGAGCATTCTTGCCTGCCGGGGAGGAGCCACACCATGACTTTCTAGTGCGACATTGACCACTGTCATGAAAATTTCGACATAGACTAAGCTCTTATAGGTTACACTTGAACGATCCTCATACACGGACGAAAAGTATGCGCTTTATGTCGCATACCAGACACAGATTCACCGTGACGATGACAATACACCGCATTCATTCACACGATTCCTGGTTCAATCACCATTGGTGGTTGGTATTCCTTGTCTTAGCTGTTTGGGACTGGACCTTGACGATCGCAGTTAGAACCCATTCCTTATCAAACGTCGCCGCCTCATCATCTACCGTCACATTTCGGATCCTACCACCAAATGTATAGATTGAACGGCGAATTAATTGCGGTGGGGGTGCTAGACATTCTGCCCGGTTGCGTCTCCAGTGTCTATTTCATGTACAATGCCAAGTGGGAGAAATACTCTTTGGGAAAGGTACCCTTCTGGTTTTGGTCATACTATATCTGAGGTGCCAAATTACACGCTAGCTCAGTGCCCTTCGAGAAGCAGCCCTGGCACAAGAAATACATGATGCTGGAGTGTCCTCTCTGAGCGCGCTGTACATGGGTGCGCATGACTTACATTTTCTTATTCCTCGTTGTCATTGTCTTGCAAGGTTTCTACATTCATTCGTGCCCAAAAATGAAATACAAAGGAGAATACAGCCCCTCTTTCCTCGCCGATCCGGTAGGTATACCACATGAAAAAAATGACCTTTTGACATGTCTGTGATCAGCAAGATTTTTCCTGGCACCCCTTGAAAGATTGCATAGCGTTGCTGGATAAATATCGATATGCTGTCTTCTCTTTGCCTGAACGCTCACTAGCTGGTTCAAACGATCCCGGAGGGGGTGAGGACGCTGATTTTGTGGATTATACGTACTCAACGACTGCAGTTATTGATATTGACGATGAAAAGGAACTAGCAAGTAATACCAGAGCTGTCTATTCCATCCGAGACAATATTGTTTCCCTGATTCCTGTCACTGTGAGACCTTCGCTTCGCTTGCCCGTACAGCTGACCTCTGTTTGCGATAGGTGGCCCCAGAATGGAAAGACAGTCTTTCTCGAGAGGAAATCGTGGGCTGTATACGGGCCCTTGGTACAGAATTGTCCAAAGACATCATCTTCAGTATATGAAGGGTCGGTTTAATTCGTGGCCTGTTATTTGGAGTGAGGGGCGGTCGTTTGGATCGGGTCTACTCAGATGGAAGTGTACTTTGGGCCGTTTTTTTTTTCTACTCGTACAGAACTTGAGTCAGTAGTAACTGCCAGTGAATGTAGGCTACCAAGCGCCACGCGTCCGGACTTAGTGGCCTATGTATACGACGTCAGTTTTGTTTCCCTACAACCAACACAACTCATGACCAATTTCGCGCATCATCTTGACGCCCTGATAAACTCCCGAGATACGGGAACTGACCCGAATGTACAAGCTCTTCTCGAGTGGACCAGGTGCGACTGAAAGAACTTGGAGAATCATCGATGCTAACGGAACGAACGTCAGTCCCAAGATGTTCGACAAGAATGATGTACAGGCTTTCAGTGGCACCAAGTTGGATGTGGATGAACTGGAAGAGCAGTGGTGCACCGTGCTGGATCTCTTTCAATCCGAGAACACTGACCGCGAATCGTCCGCTGTCAAGACGGTCTGCGGAAGAGTTCTCGAGTGTGTCATCCTCCCGACTAGTTTCAACCATATGGCTGAATTACCGGATGAACCAGCGAACCCAACCCTGGGTACTCGCTACAGGTTTTGGTGACTCTGCTCTCCAGCCCACGGACAAATGACGAGATCTCTGGTGAACTGGCTGAGCTCGTCGGCCTTGATCAAATCGAATTGGTTATGGACTTACTAACCTTACGCCGTCCTGTCACAAAAGAAGTACGCACACTGTTAACTCTTCCGATCACCTCATTTACGCACTTGCATTATACAGCTTTCTCTTCACTTGAACTTGAAAAAAAAGCACGACGACATATCGCGTCCATTGAGTAAGGATTTTCTGGTGTCATGTCATGTCTCTTGGCATATCATTCTTGTCAGTGGTAACGCCCGTTAGTCTCGCACCAGGAGACGCTCGTCGCCGTATCGATAGGACACTGAAGGCGAATGCTGCTCGTCCTTTATTCACTGGGACAGCGGTAATTTGCATCTGTAAAGGCATCTGTCATATGCTAACATTTATCAGCAAGAAGCTCCTGAGGTTCTGCCCCATGTCTATACTTCCTGGGCCAACACCAGTGGTGGAAATATGTTATCGCAGTATGGTAGCCGGTATATGTTACCAATCGGGACTGCCAGGCATGACTATGAGGTCTCCCCTTGGCTTTCGCGTCCCCCATTTCAAAATTCATGCTTCTCCAGGATTTTGAAGAAGTGATCATTCCACCAGCTAAAACGGTCCCCCCACGAGAATTCGAACATCTCGTACCCGTTTCTGAACTCGATGAATTGGGTCGGGGTTCATTTCCAGTAATTTTTGTCCTGTGATCAATTTGTGGCCCGCTCTGACCAGAAACCACCAGGGATACACATCTCTGAACAGAATACAATCCATTGTCTATCCAACTGCGTATCGCTCCAATGAAAACATGCTCGTTTGTGGTATGTGCCCGAAAATTTTCGGCTGTCTAGGTCTCATCGACGTCTTGCAGCCCCTACTGGTGCTGTAAGTGATATATTGGCCAGAAAACTCGGCAGATAATGACTTGCCCCTGACTTGTGCAAACTAGGGCAAAACCGATATCGCCATGTTGACAATCTTGCGCGTGCTGGATCAGCATAGGTCTCCAGGACCATCTCTGCAAACGTCTATAGATCGGCGTACCTTCAAAATTATATACGTGTAAGTCGAAATACCCCACCCACTTTAAATACACCTATAGTACGGGCACAGGGCCCCGATGAAGGCACTAGCTTCGGAGATTGTTCAAAAACTCGGAAGACGCCTAAAATGGTTGTCAGTATCAGTTAGAGAACTGACTGGTAGGTCTCGTCCACGTTATTTGCAGCTTGCGCAACCGATTTATCTGTATTTTCAGGTGATATGCAGCTCACAAAGACAGAGATCGCGGAGACTCAGATTATTGTTACTACGCCCGAGAAATGGGACGTTGTTACTCGGAAGCCAACAGGCGAGGGAGAACTGGCATCTGTATGTGCCTCTTTTCTTCTTTTTCACTTTCTTTTTGAATATTTTTAATAATCAAACTCATTTTGTATTAACCCAGAAGCTGAAGCTTCTCATCGTAGATGAAGTCCATCTTCTCAATGAACAGCGGGGCGCAGTAATTGAAACAATAGTCGCTCGAACTCTGCGACAGGTGAGCTACTTACTGAAAGGCCATGCGACAGACCTCAGAACTCAACCAGGTGGAATCCAGTCAATCCGTAATCCGGATTGTGGGTTTGAGTGCCACTCTTCCAAACTATATCGATGTTGCTGATTTTCTCAGGTCAGTAATCGTTAAGACAGCATACGTCGTTATTTTATTTGACCACGATCAGTGTTTCGAAAAACACTGGTCTGTTCTATTTCGACTCGTCTTTCAGACCGGTTCCGTTGGAACAACACTTCATTGGTATTAGAGGCAAAACAGGGAGCCCGCAATCAAAGAAGAACCTTGACCACGTTACGTTCCAAAAGGTTTCAGAGCTCGTTCGTCGAGGTCACCAGGTCATGGTATTTGTTCACGCACGGAAAGAAACAGTTAATGCAGCGCACGCCCTCAAGGACGCAGCAACTATTGAGGGTACGCTAGATGATTATAGCTGTCAAGGCCATCCACGGTGGGATATCTTCCGCAGGAACATTGGCGAGTCGCGCAACAAGGAGATGAAGCAACTGTTTGATAATGGCTTTGGTATCCACCATGCTGGGATGTTGCGATCTGACCGTAACCTGACGGAGAGAATGTTTCAAGATAAGGCAATCAAGGTACGAGCAACGATGATTATTCCGACACCGATTGATACTATGTAAGGTTTTATGTTGTACGGCTACCTTGGCGTGGGGGGTCAACCTACCTGCACATGCAGGTGTGTAGCAAACCGGAGTCGTTAAATGACACTCATGAAGTTCCTAGTTGTTATCAAAGGCACGCAAGTATATGACAGCGGGAAAGGTTCAGTCGTGGATCTTCCTATTCTGGATGTCCTACAGATTTTTGGTCGTGCCGGACGTCCAGGATTGGAGAGCAGTGGTGAAGGATATATTTGCACGGCGGAGGATAAACTCCCACACTACCTTAATGCTATTGCTTCTCAGGTGAGTAATTCCTATTTCCATTATTCATATTTTGATGACACCAAATCTTTAGAGGCCGATCGAATCGCAGTTAGTCAGAATCTTCGTTGACCTGGAACTGGATACTGAATTTTAGTAGATTTGAAGTTGGCATGGGAGACGCGTTGAATGCAGAAATCGCTCTCGGGACGGTAGCCAATGTTGCGGAAGGTGTGCGTTGGCTCGGATACACATATCTTTTCGTGCGAATGCGTAAGAACCCCGTGCGATATGGTGAGGCCAATTTTTGATGGACGAGTGATACGGCTGATATACGGGAAGGAATTGCACGAGAGACAATGGAGAACGATCCTCAGCTTTTTGAGCGACGAACAAAATTGATCGTGTCGTCTGCACAGAGGCTGGTGCAATGTTCCATGATCGACTTTGATTCCGAAACATTTGTCATTAAGGACGTTGGAAGGATAGCTGCAAAGTACTACATCCGCTACAAATCAATAGAAATCTTCCGAGGATTATTCCGGCCTCGGATGACGGAGGCTGATATTTTGTATATGCTCAGTTGCAGTACAGAGGTATGTTACTTCTCCGAGGTCTATAGAATGATAGAGTAATTTCTTTCTCCCAGTTTGACCAAATGCAAATCAGGGAATCAGAAAGTAAGGAGCTAGAACAATTGATGGCATTGGTTCCCTGCGATGTTCGGGTAAGTAGGCATAATCATCAAGTGTTCACGAGTCCCATAATGGCCCAGGGGGGCACCGACACCAGCCAGGGGAAAGTGAATATACTTTTGCAAAGTTTCATCTCCAATCTTCCCATTCAAGACTTCGCCTTGGTGTCTGACACCGCATACGTGGCTCAAAATGGTGGCCGTATTGTGCGAGCTCTCCTGGAAATTGCCATAAGCCGAAAATGGGCGAATGTAACCGTCACGCTGTTGGGAATGTGCAAGGCCGTTGAACGGCGAATGTGGCCTTATGAAGAACCACTTAAACAGCTTAACTTGAAGGAGGAGATCCTCTATGGCCTCGGCGAGTCGCGTATGGAATATCATCCCGCAGAGCTTGCTGCAATGACAGCAAACGAACTAGGGGACCTTATCCGGCTGAATGAATATCAAGGTCGCGCATTGCTCACCGCGGCCAAACAATTCCCTTCTCTTGAGATGGCTTATTCCCTGCGTCCACTTGGCCCCGATATCCTGAAGATTCACGTCTCGGTGATTCGTACCTTCAACTGGAGCACGAAAATACATGGATTTGTTGAGCCGTTTTGGTTATGGATTGAAGACCACGAAGGCAGCTCGATACTTCAGCTAGCGCAGATCTTTCTCCGGGAATCAACAGATTCTTTGGATGTGGAGTTCACCATTTCAATATCTTCAGACACCCTGCCGCCATCGCTTACTATCCGACTCGTTTCAGATAAGTGGCTAGGTGCGGATAATGAACAGCTTATACAGCTAGAAGATATATCCATGCCGGAAGCTTGCCATTCCCACACACAACGGATGGATTTGGGCTTTCTTTCTCTTTTATCCACGCACCTTTCCACACCGCTTAACGGTATTCGCGAACTAAATGCTATCCAGAGTCAGATATTCTGGACTCTCATGAACACACAGCTGAATATCCTGGTAGCTGCCCCCGCATGTAGTGGCAAGTCTTTTCTGGCACACTTAGTCATTTGGTACGAAAGGTCTCAGATTTCCTGTTCTCTAGTATAATTGACCCCTAGGAACACCCTACTCAAGACAACCTCGCCTTCGTGGGCCCTTGTCATTGTACCGAACAGCAATGCGGCAGCGAAAACTATGTCGCAGTTGCGCTCTGTTGCACGTGGATCGACTATTGCACTGGAGCACTCGTCCGCCGCTGCCTTGTTTGAACCACCCAACGGCAAATTGGTTAGAGTGACCACCGCAGCGAACCTCCTCGAAAGCTTGGACCTCGTCAGTCCAACTTCAGTTCGAAGCCATCCAAAAGTCATCCTTTACGAGAACTTGGACCAAATGGACGCCTCGTACGAACTTGGTATTGCTCTTACAAAACACGCAACGGAACGTTTTCCAACCCGCAACATTGCTATCGCAAGATCGCTTATCGACCCTACGGACTTAGCGTCATGGTTAGATGTCGAGCCGATGGGACTCCACAGTTTCTTGCCTCGGGATCGTGAGCAATCGCTGTCCTGTGTCGTTCAGCCATATACAATCCCGCACTCCAGCGCCCTTTTCAAAGCGCTCGCAAAACCTGTTTATACAGCCATCCGGGACATCCCCATTAATGATTCCAGTATCGTGTTTGTTCCTTCCCGCAGCCATGGCCAAAGTGTAGCGCAGGATCTAATTACTCTATGCGCGTTGACCTCGCTCTCTGACAGAGGGTTCCTCCGAGAATCTGTTTACCAAGGGTCTGAATCCCTATTTTATTTTGAAAACTACCTTGCGAGGCTTCAAGATCCGACGCTGGTCAATCTTGTGTCCAGGGGTGTTGGCGTATTCCACCACGGAATTTTGAAATCAGACCGCAATCTGATACTCGAACTCTTCGCAGAGGGGATTGTCCGGGTCCTTATAGTCCCCCGCGAGGAATGCTGGAGTCTTCCTGTGCAGGTGGAGGTCGTAGTGGTCATGGGCACCCAATACATACAAGGCGACCCTCACAAGGCTGAGCGACAGCTAAGGGATTACACGATCCAGGAGGTTGTACAGATGCAAAGCTATGCTGCCCGACAGCATGGGCACGGACACTTCGTGTTGTTCTGTCCGGCGGAAGCTGTGGAAATGTTTAACAAGCTCCTCAACGAAGATGGGTTACCGTTGGAATCGCAGCTGTTGGAAACAGAGCTCTTGAAAAAGTGGTATCGGGAAAGGAGAAAGGATGGCATTATACGTCACAAACAGGACGGGGTGGATGCGCTTTCCTATACGTTCCTTGCTCGCCGAATGATGAGGAACCCGACTTACTATGGCCTTCATCGTGGCACCTCCCGAGGGGAGGCGTTGTCTCGTTTAATCGACGGTTTTGAGGCAGAAAGTTAGCTGAGGATGGTATTTAGTCATTGGTAGAACGCCCGAACACGGAGCAGGAGGGAGTTCAAATAAAAACATTGAACAAGGTCACTGTTGATTTGAGTAGTACAAAACGAAGCGCGAACCGTTGAAGGCTAAGCGCGAAGCGAGAAGTGCAAAGATCTAGCACTAATCTTCTATTGGACGTTCGATATTCAGGGCTATACATCTAAGGAAGATATTTGGTCAAGGCCTGCAACCGCTCTCCGGCCCGCTTGAGCGTGTCTACATCTTTACAGAAGGAGAAACGGGCATAATTCTCTCCGATATTACGGTGCTCTTCACAGTAGAACTGAAAAGGTAAACTTGATAATAAAAGAAGTGGTCAAAGGATCGACTCACCTCGCTAACAGGAATAGAAGAGACACCGATCTCCGTGGCAATGAACCAACACGCCCTGACATATATGAGAAAACAGATAAAAGGAGGTAGCATAATACATACTTGAAGTCCTTGCCTCGCCCCTGCACAGACTCCGGGAAGGGGTAGTCTTCTGGGAACTTTACTCTCGATATATCCTGCAGTGCAACAAAGTCAAAGACGGCCATAAATTTCTCCTTTTCGCCCTCACCACAAGTACAAAGTACGTGCCCTCCGGCAGACTGTACTTCAAACCAATTCTATCAAATACAGAGAGCAAAACGCTGCGCCTTTCTTGATATTCCTTCAGCTGGTTTTCAAAGAATCCACGAGACCGAGCTTGTTCAAGCCCACCTGCCGCTGCCTCTTGTAAAGGTGAATTGGTGCAGAACACAATCCGAGTAGAGGCGGCTAAGGTAGGTTTTATGATGGACTCAGGGCCGATTAGCCAGCCAACACGCCAGCCAGTAGCAGCAAAGGCCTCTGAAGGAGAAAAGATGAACTCGGGGCATGTTGAGGAATATTTAATCTGTTCATACTTACTTCCAGCTGAGAGGACCGTAACGGTCCTGTCCCACATGCCAGGGAGGGTCGCGATGCGAATGTGTTCCTTTCCCTCATACACAAGGCAGTCATACTTGCGGGAAGATGAGTCATCCAAAACAATACTGAATTAGATTTACCCACCACTTCGTCCGACATCACGAGCAAGTTAAACTCTTCCGCAATTGCTGCGATCTTCTCGAGTTCCTCTCTAGAAAAGACCTTTCCGATAGGATTGTGAGGGGTGTTGATAATAATTATCTTAGCTCGAGGGGTAATGGAGCGTCTAAGATGCAATTGGCAAGTGGGAAGGGTGGTGTGGGACTAACACACCGTAATTCATCGAAATCGATCGTCCAGTCACTGCTGTTCGGTTTCTCCCCAGAGAGATTAGGATGTAATGGAACATAAACAGGTTTCCCGCCGTTGAAAGTTACGGATGGAAGGTATTGATCAAAGAAAGGCTCAAACATGATAACCTCGTCGCCGTGCTCCAAGAAGGCGGTGAATACAGAGTACTGACCTGACAAGGGTTGAATTTAATGAGTAGACACCGGGTAAGGACGGCACCTTCGTTAGCACCACTCGTGACTAGAATCTCAGTCTCAACGTTGAGAGACCTGCCAAAAGAGGGCTCGTAGAAGTTCTTGATGGCCTGGCGCAAACGTATGCGACCCTTTGGATGAGAATAGTGGTTTGGCAAGGTCTGATTGAGCGCCTGATCCGCAGCATCAATGATCCATGAAGGAGGTGAAAAATTCATGTATCCTTGACCCAGATTGATGCAGTCGGGGGGTAGATTTACAGCACTAGAGGGGGATAGGTAACAAAGGGGGCAAGAATGGACGCTTGAAGTGAACACACTTGAAAACCGACCAAACATCCAGTGCCAGCGCACGTCCCTCTAAAAGACGGGATGAGAAAGGGATGAGCTTAGAGCGATCACCGTTGAGCGCAGGTACGGTCATTGCCAAGGGAGAAGCGTTTGAGTGGGCACGAGTAAACGGACGAGATAAGGAGCGAAAGTGACCCCGAATAAGCGCGAGCAGTGACATTTCTCTTTTACAGTCCTTTTTTCTTCCTTTTCTTCCTTTCTTGCTCGGCTGGTCGGGAAACCGGGTATAGACTAAGTCTTAACTTCAGCTGCGTGTATCACCATCACCTTTCATTCCAACGCTACCAGTAGAATACTACAGTACAAGAGCAACAGTGACTGGTGCATTGCCAACTCTTAACTCTGGCTGGGATAACTCGTGCGAGAATCTCTGGGTGTCGTCCCAGCAACCGTTTGATGGCTTGATGCGTTACCACAACGCGCCGTCCCGAATAAAGTCAAGCCTCTCATAACTCATACCACCAAATTCTTAGGGGGATAGACAGTTAAAATGACATATTACATATTATTCACTGAAACCATGGTGTAATTTTAAGTCTGTTGTGAGCTTGGGGCCTCTGAATAATTGAATGGGTGTGGGTTATGAGAGAGGTTCGGTTCACCTCACCTGCATAATAACTGGTATTCGTGGTTGTATTTGGAAGTTTGTTCTCGCACTGTCAATTTCGCTTTTGCTTCTTCCAACTTTGGTATCTTTTATTCGACGCGTCCGAGTTCCAATGGCCGGTCATTTTCTGGGACCCATTGACGAGTGCGTCCCTTGCACTAATTCTCTCTTTTTGTCTCACAAGATTGGCAGGTCTGGGTTGTCAGATACGACCCCAACTGATGCTACATCTCCAGCCGAGAGCGACGACGACGAGATTTTTACCTATCCCGCACGCGACGGCCACGTCGCCGACGAACATCATGGCGAAGAAGAGGAAGAGGAAGAATTTGTCTACCCCGACAACTCCGCTAATGCCACAGCACCTCATAGTTCCCTCATGGCTTCCAGCGGTTCCCCACAACTACCTCAGGATTCCACCGTCGAGCCAATTAGCGGGGTCCAAACCCAGAATTTGCCCCCATCTCCACTCCAAGCACAGGCTTCATCCCGTCCATCGCCTGCCCAGCTTGAGGCCTTGTCCGCTGCGGCTTCGCAGGGTGACCTCGTCCTATTGAAAAAGTTGTTTGCTACTGCACTTCAAGATAATCTTGAGCCATTCATGTTAGCGAATGACGCTTCTTCACGTACCGGTTTTACTCCACTTCAGGCTGCCGCAAGTCGTGGATATCTCGACATTGTCAAGTGGCGTGAGTTTTGCGTGTCCTCTTTGACTTCCATACATATACCCTCTTTGACCTCGTATCTCCAGTCATCGAGGACTGCGGTGCGATGCCAGACTTGGAAGACCGCGAAGGAGAAGTACCTATGCACTCATTCGCTTGGTGTGCTCCTCTTTGACCTTTTATTCAGACTGCTCTACACAAAGCTGCACTAAACGGTCACATGTCAACTATCCTTTATTTGGTGGCAAGCAATGCGGATGTTCATGCTCGTGATGCAGATGGTTGGACCGCCCTGCACAACGCTTGCTCAAAGGTGAACTACCTCTACGATTCTCAGGACACCCCTTACTTTTTTCCAGGGATATCTTGACGTTGTACGGTGGTTATGTGAAAGCGGCGGCGCTGCAAATAAGATAGATGGTGTCCGTGGTGTCGACGTTCGCAATAAAGGAGGATGGACACCACTCAGTAGGTCTTTGCAAATTCCTGCCTATGATTCTTATTGACTCCTCCCTCCTAGTGAATGCAGCGTCAAAGGGCCATTTGCCGGTCGTGATGTATCTGTTGTCCAAACAAACTGCAGACCCGCTAGTACGAAACAATTGGGGTGAGACTGCGTACGACATCGCTGCTTCCGTGTTTGAAGTGTGGATATGCGAGGTATAGCGCGTCCAACTTTATGCTTTGCTATCTGATGTAATCCTTCAGGTCTTACAAAAAGCCGAGGTAGAGCGGTGGAACGACACAAGCGTGTCATATAATCTGTTGTGTGTACACACCACCATCCCTTTGGTTCTGTATGAGAATCAACGCCTCGACACTCGTCTGAAGACTCTTGCCGTTTCAGGAGGGCGACCCAAGTTTTCCACATCTGGACTAGGAAGGCACGGACGTCCCGCACACTTTGAACTAAGACTTCCCTCCGCAAACGAGGAAACTGGAGCAAAATTGGTGGCCTCGTGGCGTAATGATGTACAACTTCCGCTAGCATCCGATCCGTATGTTTTACCAAACGCTTCTCGAGACACTTCCGTATTAGAAGGCGCGGAGCGAAGCCACTTTTGGCTGTAAGTGTGGTATTCCTCGTCGAATACACTTACAAAGCAATTGGTTTAACAGATCTGACTGGGTCATCGATGACACCCACCCCAGGGTTGGCCCACATGGTGGGTGGCAGTATGCACAGAGTTTCAGTGTCCCAGATGAATCGTGGTCCCCTGAACCTCCACAACAACTCCTACGCCTTTTGTCTCGAACCGGGGCAGTGGCGGCTGGTTTGTCTTCTACGTCACGAAATCATGGACGCATCCGCAGTGCTGGTTCCTCGTCTTCTGCGCCATTGCATGGGAACACATGGGTACGTCGCAGACGTTGGGTCCGCGTTATGCGACGTAGACTTTTCCCCCCCCTCCCCTTCATGGAACGTGATGGAGCCATGTATGATCTCGCTGACGATGGGTCCCTCATCCCGCATGTAAGCGATAGCGAAGGTGAAGAGGGAGATGAAGAAGGGCAAGAACTGGGTGCAATGCGCCCTAACCGTTTGTCTTCTGCTCAAGACTATGTGGCGCGTGCACGGTACCTCGTTGGAAACCGATCAGAAAGCAGTGATGAAGTTCGATCTGTTGCTGAAACTCGTCGCGCGATTGCTAAACTTGAACGAGCGACAGGCGAACTACGCCAGGGAATATTAAGTAGGGTACAACTCATATGCAGACGTACGATCTTTTTCATGAACTCGACAGGTGACGATGATAAGGAACGGAAAGTACAAGCTGAAGTTTTATTGAATGTATACAGCAGAGCGCTAGAACGACGTCGACTCGCCGCGAGTGCTCAAGGTCTCTTGGGTACTGCGTCGGACGATGACTTTGATAACGATGAAGATGACGACGATGGCGACGACGACAATCTGGATGAAGTTTTTCGCTACTCAGGGCAATCTTCTCTCACGACCCATACTCCTTCTGTCAGGTCTGGATCAATCGAACACTCTTCCCGCCCTTTGGGCGCTCGAGACCTGACGCCAGACTTATCTCAAGCGCCCGAGTTCCGCGTTCCTACTCATGAAGCTCCTCAGAAGATGAGCATTCCGATGTGGCAACCCACTACTCTTTCGTCGCCTGTGCAGTGGGAAAGGGATGATGCAGTACAGGCTTGCAACGATTGCCAGCGTCGCTTCAGCTTTATCCTGAGAAGAGTAAGTTTTACTGCCAGCCATGATTATTGGGACTGAAAAATCATTTGTCGCGCTGATTTTCCTAGCATGTAAGTGCCTTCACATTATGAATGGCTGCTGTTAAACTCTTATCGTAGCATTGTCGGCGATGTGGTCGTATATTTTGCGATCGATGCTCTTGTCACAGGATTCTTCTTGAACCATCTGAGACCGTGCAAGATCCACTCTCTCCAGTATTCATCGCATCGTCTTCGTCTCAGCGTGTATGTCAATCATGCTTCGACCAACGTAACGCGAATGCCTCGACAAGAGGGTCTTCTGCCATGGAGCGTATCGTGGTTGATCGGGGGAGGTTGATGGCTCCTGGTCAACTCACGCGACAGAACTCTAGTTCACAATTAAGCGATCTTGCCGAGTAAGTTGAGATATCTGTAATAGTTGGTGGTTGGCTTAGTCGCTGCAGCTGCCCCGTTTGTGGAACTAATCTTTCGGCTTTTGACCTTCCGGGGGATCAGGAGGCACATGTTAAGAGATGCCTCGATGGGGGGACTCATTCTACTTCTCAGACAGTGAAGTATCTTGTATATGAGCTCCCGGCTGAAAGTGCCTTGGTTAGTGTTGAATGTGAGTCCCTCACAGTCAGTTTCCTGCTTTGTCGCAAAATACAATCGTCGTATAGGTGTTATCTGTCTCGAAGAGTTTACCGAAGGCTCCGTAGTCGCTCGGCTGAGCTGCTTCTGTAGCTTCCACAATGGTGAGAATCACTTGCACTCTTGCAAGAAAACGCAGTTTATACCAATCCCTCAGCATGCCTATCATCTTGGCTGCAGCGTGGCCGCAGTTGCCCTGTTCACACACGCTAACAGCTGGTCAGTCTGGGTACAGTCCAAGAACTTGGATGGTGTAGAACGCATTCTACGAATTACAACCTGACATAAACATACAATACAATCTATGAATGAATACATAACTATAACCTGCCACCAATCAGTCGCCGTCTCGCGGTTCGTAAAATGTGCTATAACGTATCCGATTCTCGTCCACTCTTATCACATTTGATAATTCCTCCACGTCTGGAGAAACTATATCTTGACCCTTGATTCCATCGTCCTGATCATCCTCAAACCAAGTCGAGGGGTCGTCATCGTCTGAATCGCCGTCGTCCATATCTTCAAGGTCAGAGTCAGTTGGTTTGTAATTCCTATAAGCATTCTTAGATTGACTTTCAAAAATCAGTGAACCGAATACAGACATAAATGCCCATATACGGGCCTCCATTTCCTGCCTGGATAGTATTTCCCCTTTGACAGGCAAGCCAATGCGTCTTTTCCTATCATCTGAACGTTGTTGCCTTGCGAGATCAATGGCATGTGCGCGCTGTTCCAATTCTACAGCTTCTTGAAGACTGAGAGACCCAACCTGCTGGTTCGCATTGTTAGATGCTAGCGGGGCCTAGCACGGCGAACATGAGTTGCTAGAACAAGCTGCGCATACGTCGGATGGACACACGTATCTGGACAGCGCCCGCCGTTTGGCATCGATGACACGAGGCTCAGGTCGCACATCGACAGGCATTATCTCATCAGAGTTAATATTCGCATTCTTGAGACTGTTGCGAATTTCCTCGATCCCCTCAAGCTCTAGCAACCGGGCTGCTATGGCAGTCTGCTCTGCCGACAGTCGTTGCACGAGGGAAGAAGTAGAGGCGATCCTGAAGAACGTGTATACTCAGCTCGGGGCACCTCACGACGATATGGTTGGCGCATATAGATGAATATACTCACGATGAGCAAAGCAGTCTTTCGTTGCGATCATGCTGGTCACGCAGCTCCCTGAGGGACATTTCTTCAATGGATTTTGGCTTCGGCTTCGGAGTGACCCTGAAGCCAGGTGGTATAGGTGTCCTTTTGGTACGTGTTGGGGAGGTCGGGGACTGCGGACTACCTGCTCTCGTGGGACCCATACTGTGAAGATGGAGATGAGATGAATATTACTAGGGAAATAAAATAGCACTGTGCCGGCCGTTCCTCGCCTTTTTATACCGATGACAAGTTACCGCTTTCGGTTATAAGCAGTCTGAGCCCAAAAATACAGCCGGTTGGTTAAGTTTCAGGATACGAAATACAAGACTCGAAACACAACATTCAAAAAA